>JAHZNI010003450.1:0-19379 GCA_027744415.1 Seira ritae | reverse complement strand
AATTTGAGAGAAAGTCTTATGGCATTTAACATGGGGAAGCGAGGTGACCTCAAAGATGGGCCTATAACTTTTGCACGGTTTAAGATTTTTGACTGAAAATGCGACTTTGTCTAAGTGAGGAGGTGGGGAATCGAATGGTCAAAGCCGTTTTGCAACACAAAATTCCGTTTAGGCTAGAGCCTCATAACAAAAAAATTCCGGAAAAAGAAAAAACCGAAAAAAGGGGAAAAAACTACCTTATTATCAAGTAGCAAAATGCTGCGCTATGCTTGCTTTGCTACTTAATAATGAACTGGATAGTAGTGATTTCCCTTCCGTATTTATTTAATGCCCCGTGGTGAGGTCTTCTTTAAATCTTGGTCGTTAGCAAAAAAAATTATACATGATTCATTCGTATCACGTCTCTACTTATGTACTACTACTGCTGCCACATGCCACGCTACACAACGAAAACGAACGCAGACAAACAGAAATGAAATGAGAAACACGATCTAATACTTCTTCGGCTCTTGCTAATCTTCCTATGACATTTATCCAAAAAAATCCAAGCGAAGAAGACAGAAGCAAGCTTTCTATATTTTTTAGATGGATACGAAATACAAACTAAAAGTGAGCTAAAACTAAAACCGGGGGAAATGTTAGGTGTATGTGTTTTTTTTTTGCAAAAAAAGCAAAGTCAGGAAAAGTATCCCTCCATATGCTCCAATATTTTTTTTATTACACGGGTCGTTGTTATGTTATCATGGGAAAAAAAGATGGAAATCTGTGGTGGTAGTGTTGTTGTTTTTTCATGATGATGATGATGTCTCATGTTGTTATGGAGGCAGCTTATTTTTTTTACAGAGCTTGTTTACCGCAGTAGTACTTAAGTCCGACTTCTTGGAAAAATAATATGGGTTTCATTCCTCCATCCCCGATCTGATCTTTCTCTTTAAGAGAAAGGGGACTAGATGGATGGATGGGAAATGTACAAGATGTTCAATTCAATAATGTCATGCTTTTTTTCTTTCTTATTTTTTTTCTGTAAACAATTTTTGCTATCATTCCACTACCACTCCTTTTGAAAAAAAATTCTGTCAAGGACTCTTACTTGCCAAATGAATTCAGAAGACATCAAAGCGTACTGTATACATGCGAGCTACATAAACATAATATGCCAAATTTTTCATGTCTTGTTATGCGATAATATGAAATGTCATGATATTGAATGCATGACGCAATATTAAATATGTAAAGCATGCATATTTTTCAGCAAGTTTTTGAAAATTTTTTAGATTGTGGGCGGAAGTTGTCGATAATTTTCTTCTACCTGCAATGGTTCCGAGAAGCGTTGGATTTCTGCAATAATCCAGGGCATCATCTGCGGCGTGTACGTGCATCTGGAGTCCATCATTGCAGCTCCCAAATACTGCAGAATGAACTTCCCCTCTGCACTGGTCGCAACAGGTGAATGTCTCCCACTTGTTGTCGAAGTAGTAGTAGTGATAGTATTAGTAGCAGTGGGAGATGCAGAACCAGAACGCGAACCAGATGCAACTGCTGCTGCTGTTGCAGCAGTTCCCCGCGCCACTGCACTTTCTCCAGTTGCATCTCCTCCATTTGTAGCAACAGCGACCACAAACGGCAACAGCACGTTTGTTGGGGGTAGGCTTAGCAGATTTTCAGCTGAACTTGACATAATAATAGTTTTATTATTTTGCTCACTTCACTTAAAAAAGTCTGCTTAGCATTGCATTGTCTGTCGTCAAGGTTCACTTTTGCTTAATAGAAAACTGGAATTTCACAAGGCCTAATGTAATACACAGTTGCATGTCGCAATACTCCCCAAAACTAACTCCTCTCCTATTCCATGCTAGGAAATTTTCTTGATATTGATATGCAAAATGCAAATTATCGTGTGTTGTAGTTGCAGTTGTAGTAATGTATTTACACATGGAGAAAATCTTTTTCTTTTCTTCCAGCAATACAAGTTTTTCAATGACTAGTGTGTGTTCACAGTACGAGGGTCTTATCAAGACTGACAATAAAGTGAAACATGACGCCTTCTCCTGCAAATATCACCGCTCTATTGAGAGATCCATTCTCCTCGGATATCTTACGCCCTGAGCAGGAGCATGGCGAGATGATAGAAAATGTAATGATGATGGTGATGATGATGGACTGAAAAAAAAACATAGGAAAACATACTCTCCAGAAAAAGTATGTAGTGAGGAGAGAGGAGCGAAAAGGAAGGAGAAGAGACAGGTCTTATTGTACGGTATGAAATGATGATGATGATATTGATGATACTACATAAATGTACGTGACTTGATTTGTCTTAGTCTTCCTCTCCGCCTTCAATTCAATTCAGAATGAAGGAGGATGTCGTGTCGTCCTCGTCGACGCGCCGTGTAAATGTAATGTAATCGTAATCTTTGCCTCTTTCACTTTTCCCCTTTGTCTCCCTCTCATGAATACACATTCACAAAACACATCACCATTTCCAATAGATATCCGTTTAATAGAGTAAGTAAATAAGTAGTACTCACTAATCACTGCCACTTGTTTGTCTCGCTAATCTTCTCAACTTACCAAATAGTCCATTCTATCTATTCTTAACAAAATACACGGGAGTAAGTATGTAGTACATATTAGGTATGTACTTCTCGTTCTAAAGACTTTTCATCGTGTTGAAAATTGTATTTCCAGAAAGGAAAGGCGAAGAGAAGAGGTGGCATTTATTAAGTTTTTCCTTTGTCTGAGTCTGACTCGTGCCATTCGAATTATGGCATTATTCGATCCCAAAGTATCTGCTGCATATTGGATATTAGCTGGATTGGATTTGATATTGACGTCGTTGGAGTTTTAGTTAACCTCTGTTATCCTTTTATACCTCGTTGTTCTCATGCTTACACTTACACATTAATTTCCATTTTGTCGCCTCATTTTATCGAGTCGAGCTGCATATCTAGTCAGGCCAGGCCGCAACATTGAATGAAGAGGAAACCACTGTAATCATGATCATGCGAATGAGAGAATGTACTATTTTTGTGGTGGCAAAGTAATAATAATGATGATGATGATACGTCTACAGTGTTCACATTCACGCTCCACCGAAAAACCATGATATTAAAAGGAGAAGGTGGTGAAGCGTGCATGAAAATGGTGCTACATACTTTTTACTATAATACTGACTGACTGAAACTCATGATGATGATGATGATGATAATGATGGAAAATTCTAGTGACAACTTGTTAGAATGTTAGAGTTAGATGCTTTTTAATCAAAACCAGCTACATAATGGTAATGTATCTGCATATGTATATTCCGTTGACTTGACGCGATTAAAATATGTGAAGGAATGGGAGTCGAAGTCGAGGAGAGGACGTGCTTGAAAAATAGTTAACAAGTAAAAACTTGCTTGAATCGGATGTTTTCTCGTTTTCTTAAGTATGTAGTGTGCTTTCCTATTTTCTTAAGTTTTACAATCTTGTTAGAAGAGATTTGTGGAAACATTTATGTAAAATTAAAAATATTTGTGAATTTCAGCTTTCAGAATGAAAATGAACTAAGTATCTAGTATGTAGGTCAATACAAGCGAATTTGCTAACGTATTTTTCGTATTTTGGAAACTTCTGACTGGTTGCATTGTTTGATTTCACAAACCCTTTCTCCTTGTGTACACAGAGTGCAGCCAATTACATAAAATGGAAATATTGTAACAACATTTCTTTTTCGATCTCATGATTTCTTTCTTGATTTATGTAAACGCGTGCAAATTGGAAAAATATAAATAGCGTAGGAAAAAACTAAAGGAAGGAAATGCGGATGGCGTTAAAGCATTCAGGAAATATGATAACTGCAACTTCTGAATCTTGTCATCATGTTTGCATTTTTCATTCATATCCGTTTTCATGGTTTATTTTATGCACGCGGGCGTACAGCTAGCAGATATTTCTCGCTTTCTACTTCAGTCGCCTTTTACATTAGAAACATTATTCCCTCTGGATTTTGGATTCTCTCTGTTCGTTTCTTTCTATTCATCCATTTTTAAACAAATGCTCATCGCTCGCATCCTCCTCCCATTTGAATCATGCATAAAGTACCCACACAATTTTGTTGCAGTCTCATACTAATTACTTGCTTGACTTCGGTAATAACAATGCCGGGTTAAATTCTCACTGGAGCTTTCCATCACATCACCAAAATACTAAATACATATGTTTCCAAACCAACAGAGAAGAACTACATACCTTTGCACGCATATTGAGAAAAATATATATAATATTGAATCTTGTTTTTTTTTGTTGCAAAGTTGACTATATATCTCTTCCATTTGCCTGATTGATCGTCATCATCCTCATCGCAGAAGTCGCGGAGTTTTCCGTAATGAGATGAGTTTTTCTTTGAGGAAATCAGCATGAAAAATTGCTAGGAAACCGGATCAAGTCAAAAAAAAGTCCTTGAATATATTTCTTGGAGCGTTGTGCGCAACACATTAACGAAATGATTTCTCTTAGTTTCATTATGAAATGAAAGGAACTGAGTTGAAAAAAGTTTTTGGTTTTCCTGGCCTGGTGATTTCAATTCCAGAGAGGGAATGGTGCAATTTGTAGTAAGATCATATTAATTCCAGCTCTTCCAAGAAGGAAATGAAATTTGGGTGTGTGGGTAACATAAAACCAAAGCTTGACTTCTAGTGCTTTTCTCTCATTTCCACATTCAGGGTTCAGGAAATTATGTATTTCCCACCATATTCAGTAAATTTGTATAGCATCGTTTAATTTGCCAAAGTTGAGAAAGAGAATGAGAATGCCTGTCTTTGAAAGTCCTCTGCTCTGGCTGAGTGCATGGGCTCATCATCTTTCATTCTTCATAGTGACCCACGTGCGTAGATGTATCAAGCCTTAGGATGTCAATTCGTCGCATATCCATATCCATATCCATACACATGTACTTGTGTTGTTGTCAATTAGCAAATTAGATGTCATGAAATTCGGAGAAAAAAGGTTACACAAAAGAAAACATCTTGAGAAAGGCTTACACAATCTCTCTTGAACATTTTTTTTTGTAAGGATTATTACATATTTGATACTCTTTTTATTTCACAGAAAACATCATATCATCATCATCATCATTTCATTTCATTTAATATAATATATTATATTACGTAATATAGTATATAATATATTGGTGTATTGAATTGATTGATACAAGTCGGGTACACAGGGTGTATTATTATATAATATTTTATCCTTTTCAATATTTTTTCCCTCCCTTATATAGTAACAATTCATAAAAGTATATAACCTACAATACAATATTTTTTTTTCATTTCAATCAATTACTTTCAATCACTTCACAAGTTTTCAATCAATCAAGTTCCCAACGTATCAACGTTTTTTTTCTTTAAATATTTATTTAACTCTTCATAAGAAAAAAAATTGGCCTCTATAGATCATTTAATTAATCCTTACGGGATAAAAATCTATTGATACACATAAGTAAGTAATTGTACGTCCTACTTTTAAACTTCTCTGAATGGAACTATGTACTACATGTCCAAACTAATCTTGTATTATTGAAAGGAGATATTTTCCAACAATCACATCTATGAGAAAAAAATCCCTTTATGATTTCTACCATATCATTTATGGAGATAATTTAAATGTAAAATAAATAAATGATCTACTTCTGCACTGCTCTACTGTAAACTTTAAAGGGACTTTCATCATCGTGCTGAAATTTGCTTAATTTCCCTTAAAACCTAGTTCTGTTACTCATTTAAAACTGTTTGCTTTTTTATATCAATTTTATTAATAATTATCACTAAAAAAAGAACTCCTCTGTCTCCTAATTCAATTTTCGATTCCGAATTAATTTTTTTTCACATAAGTAGGTTTCACATCATCAGCATCTTCATTTCTCCTTGTAGTCCAATGTTTTTAGTCATAATCACGCTACTACATCATACGACTATAAATGTAGATTTTTTTTTCTTCGTCAGTAATTTTTTTGTTAAAACCTTCTGATCCAAAAATATAATACAAAATATACGTCGTCATAATCGGTATCGGTTCTGTTATTGTTTTGATTTTTTCGTAAATAGATATTTTTCCTGTACTGTACATACGTATGTATGCATTTTTTTAGAAAGTACATACTATGTATCCGTATTCTTATATTCATATCATGAATATTTATGAATTGAATTGAATGCAAATTGGATTCACTTGACTGTCTCACATTACACCATGTCATAAAAACATCCTCATTTCCGATAATAGTAGCTTAGTCAAGACTCTAAGACTGGAAATAATAAAAATCCTATATTTTGGGACTTGTCTCAATTTGAATTTTAATCCCTTTGCAAAAAAAATCACTTTCCTTGGAAATACCCTCACCGAATCGCCAAATGCCTGCATGATCATATCATAATCATAACCTCGTTACACGTAAATACACACCACTTACATACACCCACATTTAGCATGTTATTATTATTCAGTTATTAAAATTTATTTAAATATCATATCATTTCAGTACACATTGTAAAATTAACTTTTTTTTTTGCAAATGTATTTGTTTTTCTAAAAACAAATTTACATTCTTTGAAATTGATAATGTTCTTTTAGAAAACGTAACGAAACTCGTTTGGAAACTTTTGTAATTGATATGATGATGCACGAATGAAGTTATAATAAGATTTTTATATACTCAATGACAAGTTGTTATTATGCAAAATCGTTAGGAAAATTCTTTTTTTTTGAACTGAACAGATCCTGGCATTATATTATGTATGTAATGACGTACACAATATGAAAGAATATTTCAAATTGATGTAGTATTATATATTATAGTAGTTTGATAGGTGTAAGGTAGGAAAAAAGATGATCAATCATCATCATCAATGATCACGCATTACACAATAATCATAATAATATATTACTTTGTTTCACTATTCATAAGTTAATACATGGTAATTGTATCCCTCTGGTTGGAAAGTTGACTGAAATATCTCCATGAAAAAAATTCACTGGTTCTTAAATACGTTACGTAATTATTCTTATCTACTTTTAGCCAAGAGTATATTTATAGCTTTTTAGTAAATCGTTATTAATCTGTGTGAAGTACATATGAAGTGTGAAGAGGCGAGTGATTGGATTAAATATAGTAAACGGAAGTGTGTCTCTGTCAGAATGATGTGCTTGCTTGACCAAATCGGAGAAGCTGGATATGTGAGAAAGCGAGAAAGATTAGGTATTTCTAAAAGGCAAAATTATGTATGTATGTAGTTAGTACATAGTTGCAAACGAAATGTGCATACCTACACAATATACACATACAATAGTTTAATTAATTTGTCTATACTTCTAGCAGGTATTAAGGTAGTATGTCTGATTTGATTGCCAAACTTCACGGAATGTATACGGTATTTTATTTAGCTAAAGAAGAAAAATAAACAGGTACTATGTGTGATTATCAACTGAGGGAAAATCTATTAGTTTACATACATACATAGATGCGTTCTATTATAAGTTACTCATAATCTTTTTATATGTACCTACAAATACGCTTAGGATACCAACTAACTCAAAGAATCATACCAATATTATCATAATTATGGCTACAACTACAACTACAAGAAGGTGTCAATCATGCACACATATAACAGTAAATGCCTAGATAATATGTAATTTACGCCAAGGATTAAGTAATGTCGCCAGCTATTTTTGAGACCTCTACATAAAATACCGTCTCCGAAAAACAATCTCCACGGCTATTCATTTACAAAGATCCATTTATGACAATAATAACTCTAAACTCATAACTCTTCCCTAAAAATCTTTCTCTTTTTACCTACATAAATTTGGTGTGAAAGGACTTCCTCTCATGCATACAACATTACCATTATCATCGGAATTTTGTATTTTGCATAGATTCAAAGTAACCCCATAATATTTGACTTACTGAACAACTCCCATTCAATTTCTCGCCAGAGTCACTGTCATAATACTGTTAGTTTCATGTATTAAGTTTTCTCTTCTTCTTCTCATCATTTATATGGAATAATTAAGAATGATGGTTTAGAAACGTATTATAGTTCTAAAATATTACATACGTGTACATACATAATTTTTTTAAGGTTTGTGGTTTACAATAATTTCCTAATCGTATTCTACATTATTTATGTAATTTTTAGGTCATATATAATTATCATCAATATATTATGTAGCAATATGTACTGAATGTGTGTATATCCTTTTGGAAATGAAGACGTCTAATCGACAGACACCACAGGGAAATAGAATCATTCGAACTCGTCTTCGTCTCATGATGTGTAATAGGCCGTTCTTGCTAATCAGCAGTAGACTAATATATTTTTTGTAGTATGTAGTAAGTAATCAAAAAGAAATTTTCTAGGAAGTATAGTAATTGTTAATTTAATTTTACACGATTATTTTCTTTATCCTTCCGGAGAACACGAGGTCTCATTAATCTAAATGTTTACGTTCATGCACTCTCCTCCCCTAAATAATTTAATATTTTCAAGTTGATCATCATCAAGCAACTGGAATAAATATAATATTCTGAAAGTTACCCTATTCATTACTCAACATTGATTCTAATCATTAATAATCATGAACAACAATATATTGTGTATTTTTTATGTATAGTAAACTGATTATATGCATGGGCACGTATGCAATTCTCAACAATGGACTAAACTCAAATAGATAATTTTCGTCATCGCCATCGCCCTAACATTTTTTCAAGCTTTCTCGTTTCCATGTTTACATTGCACTTATTCGTAAATAATAATAATCATGCGTCATTAGTTAATAATAAATTACGATATTATAATTAGATAACGATAACAGTTTTTTTTGATATGCGGTAAAATTCAAATTAGAATTCACGTCACTCTATAATAATCCGAGTAGGCTTCGGTTTATATAACGTGGTTCTTAATGTAGTGCATTAACAAGTAATAAAAAATTCCCTTGATAATTTCCAAAACGCTCAACGTTCGAACACTGCGTAAAATAATATATGCCTATAATTAAACTTTACTTAAAAACATTTAGTCAATTAGTCGTGATGCATATCTACCTAACTGGCTCTGGCTACAATAATCTGATCTGGATTTCGCCTGGACACCTTATCCGAGAAAAACAAAACTTAGAGCAGCTTGCAAAAAACAAAATCTGCGCGTGCAAATATGACTATGAGTACCATACTAATGTAACAACTTTATCAGTGATTTAACCTGATTCGAAAATGTATATTTTGACTAAACAAATAGAGACAGAGACAAAGTTTTGCAGTGTAAAAGTGTAGGATTTAAAAAGACGCGAGTGTGACGTCATATTTCAAGAGATGAATACATATATATTTTTTATGTTAATAGCTCCTGTCAATTTCATTTGTAATGAATAAAGTGTAGTTGGATAAATCTGAATAGAAAAAAGGAACAGGAACAGTCAGTGATAGTGTTAGTTTAGTGATATAAATGTTTTTGATGATAAACTCTCAGCAGGAAGTGTTTTTTCTTAGTCTTTAGCATTTTCATTGGACTCGCACGTACACATCACAAAAAAATCATAAAAGCACAGACGTTACACCTATATACGACGGGGCAAGAGACACGACGCTGATTATTACGGGTATTCATGTATGTACATAATTATGCATGTCGTAGATGGACTGACTTGAGTGGTACTCTATTTTAAAGGTGAAAGTGAAACTTAATCAAAATTGTACCTTTGTACCTATTTTACATTAGAGTAAGCAAGCTCTGTAATTATGTTTAAGTGCTTGCTAAATAATACAATATTATACGTACATAATGTACATGACGTAACTTGAAGAAAAAGAGAAGAAATACATTTTTAATCAGAGGTCTGAGGTATATATTTTGTAGATACTTTTGACACGAGAAAAAGTTTTACAGGAAAGTACCTAAGAACTACTTTCACTATTTCGAAAAATACAGGGGGGGGGTTCGAATTTAGATCTTCACTATTGTCTATAGCCCATTGAAAACTGACTGACTCAGACAGACGCGCACTAGCACTGGAACTGGTATGCTCATCGTCGTCGTCGCCGTCCTCGTTACGTAAAATGAAATACTAGAGCAGAAAATATAATTATATTACAGCAGTATGAGAATTGTAGAGCTAGAATGCTTCGAAATCCAAGCTGAACTTGTAGTGGTCCATTCAAATGAAACATATATTTAATTGACATTATCCATAATGAAATAATATCTTTTGAAATTTCAATGTGTTGCTCACCTGAATCTGCTCGAATGGAACTTCGAAAGTGAAGGACTCGTTGTAGTATGGGTTCAGTGTGCACTTCTTTATACTCGTCTTCTTCTTCTTCAGACGCTTTCCATTCTGCATTAGTGCAATTTTCACGTAGGGATCTGTTTTCAAAACAAAATACGATACATATTTATTGTTTGTGGACTTGATATGCATATCCTCTCCAATTTTACAAGCTTAAATAAAAACTCGTGGTTACCTGATAAACCTCCAACGTCCATTTTCTTCAAATTTTTGGCTTCTAAAATTACCACGGTCAGCTTGCCAGCCGTGGGCACGTACCGAAGAGAAAAGCAAATGTCTCCCAACTTGTTTTCCTATTTACAAGACAGGTCAAACATATATAATGTCACATATATTTTTAAAAGTAAAACATTAAACTTTTTTTCTATGCAGCCACTGCACTATAATATGTACTACTGCACACATACAATATACATTTTCATCAAAACAATAATATATTACGTTTCAGGAAAAAGGATCAGAGTAAAAGTCAGAGAGCAACGTTTTTACGGGAGAAAATTAACTAAGAACAAAATCATAGCACAAAATAAATTTTTTTTAAACAAAGGAAACAAACATATATAATAATCAAAAAAAATTATTAAAAAACCAAATGTTTCACTTCATACATCAATGGTTAGAAGTACAATGTACAATGTTTTCTATTTACGCAGAGAGCAGTATTATTATTTTTTTGTTTTTTTTGAAGAATATTCTTCTGCATTATTTGTTTTAGTAGTTCTGGCATCGGCGTAAGTAAGTACAAATTACAAAAAAAAATTCATCAGAGGCAAAAACAACAGAAAAGACGCTTTGTTAATAACTGAAAAGGTCGGTAATAATTTCTCAGATATGAAGTTTGAAAAGGTGATAATATAAAATTCATTAATTTATATTGTATTCATATATTCGTATTAGATGGTTATTAGTCGTCATCAGTCTTGCTGGCATGGCATACACTGGTCGGTTCGGTGCTCACGTCAACCGAATAATTAATTTTTAAACTATGTACTAAACTGCTGAATGTTAACAATAAGCTTTTGTTGGTATGTAGTAAATGATATTATAATTCGAAAATATTGAAATAGGTATGTAATTTTCCTTTCGACTTTCACTTTTTGTTCCTTTTCTCTCTTTATGGGTTTTATGTGAACATGGCTAAAAAAATATTCTCTGGAAGATGAATTGTGTAAGAGCGTTGCTAGCTGCAGCACACTACAGCTATTATTGCTGCACGTGTATATATTTTTCCCTCTACCCTCAATACTACTTGAATAATGCACTGCCTGTTAAAAATATAATATTCATTTTATCCACCACAAGTATTCTTCAAAGCCATTGCTTCCGGTTTGCGTAATAAAAAAAGGCAAGCAAAATACATTATATGTATATTATGCAGTTTCCTTTTTCTCCGTAATAGTCCTTTGATTCTTCTCATAATAAAGTCGTTCTGAACTACGAGAATACTGGGAAATCGAAAGGATTTTTATATGGTAATTAATCATAGCAAATTCAAAGTTCCGATTTCCCTAAAGTCTGGTCAGCAGACTGAGAATAATTTTTCGGAGCTTATAGATTCGTTTTTGAAAACAAACTTATCATATTATATGTAGTACTTATTAGAGAAAATTGAGATAAAAAGAAGCAAAGTTTTAAATTACTTAATTACAATGTGGTGCTGCTTGATTTGAAAACTTTTGGTGGTGACTTCAAAAAGAAGCTTTGTAAAAGTATAGCCTGTGAGCTTAGAAAAACTTGGCATAAAGTATTAACATGCAAAAAAATATTCATTGTAGTTAACAATTATATTTGTAGCAGTGGAAGTGGTGGTATCTCATAAAAGTGGTTTGGTTTGGTTGGTGAGACAATGAAAATTTAAAAGATAAAAATTAAGCTTAAACAACAAGAACAACCACAATAACAATAATTATGCTTAACAATGTTTTCACTTGGAAGGATAAAAAAGCAGATTAAAATGGTTTGGATTTGGAAGGATGGGTGAGGCAGTTAGTTAGTTGTAGTGAAAATTTTTTTTTAAGGTGTGTAGTCAGTCACATATATACAATATTGTAAAATGATTGAATTGTTGGCACTTACATGATCATTATAGCGAGATAGAGAGAGAGAGACAGTTGTGTGTGTCGCACGGTTTCAATCGGATTGGATTGGATCAGAACAGTACGGTTTTTTTTGTATACAAATTTTTGTGAATAAAAATAAAAAAATAAATAAATATAATCACACGGGTTGGTTGATTGGTTGGTTGGTTGGTTTGTATATTTTTTCAAAGGGAAACACAAATTTGTCAGTAAAATTTTTTTTCATTAATTTTTTTCGAAAATGTACGCGAAAAACAAAAGAGAAAAATATGGAGTTTGTGAACAGAAGAGACAATAGAGCAGAGACAATATCCGGAAAAAAAGTGACGCAAGGTTTGCGGTAATAAAAGAGACGTAATAAGTAGTGGAGTATATTGTATAATATTCAGATATTTGTTTTTTTTTCGGGGGTAAAGTTGACATGCATCAAATGAGATTGTTTGTAAAGACGGATGCGGAGACAAAGTCAAGCGCAGGCCATAAAGCCATCAGCGAGAGAAGAGGAGAGAAAGAGAAAAAAAACAAGAATAGAGAAAGGTCATTAAATTGAAATTACTTTCCTAAATAGATCATAATAAAAATGTATACATTATTTTCCTAGAAAAACCTTATTCATTCATATCATATCACGCTTTGTTTGTTTCACATTAAATTTTTTTTCATATAAAGCAGGAAATTTTTTTGGGTGAAAACTTCTGTAGACATTATCTACATAATATTATTTTTTTGTTTTGAAAATATTTCTTAAAATATCCTGACTTGATCGTTGAACCGTTCCCAAGCATTCGAACTCTTGTGTAGATCATATAATGTCACAGAATTTACATAGAGGTAATTATAGATAAATATTGTACGTTTAGCTTCGTACGCGAGGGCTTGGATTAACGTAATTGTATTTATGCTATTCTAAATGTTATTTATTTAGTCTTTCTTAATTAATTTTAAAGATTGCTTCGTGTTATTTTTATTTTAGAATATTTATTGAAAAAAAGAGGTTTTTTTCTATGGCTATCAAATGACGAGCGCTTTGTAAGTAGATTGCTTTTTCTACACATCGGTAAAAGTAGTTTGTCAATCATTCAAATCAATTTTAAAACCGCTGGTGCAGATTAAAAATTTTTCATGCAAAACGAGTGGGTAAACTGAAATGCCATGCATGGTTAGCAAACTGCTTAAAATTTGCGGAAACATTTTTGGTATAAAAAGTGAATGGCAAATTAGAGAAATGCCATCGATTTAATCACAAGTGTTTAAAAGGGTAAAAAATTAGCAACATTTTTGAGAACAGCGAGAGCATCAAAGAAAACTCCAGCATGCATAATATGTAGTTGGTACAATTGGATTGAAATTGAGCACGCTGGATTCAGTCGAAGAGAATCCTCGTCAACTTTTGCCTGGAATTATTTTTTTTAATTTGCTCATTTTTTTAGCGTTGTTGCATGTGGCATAGAATTAGCGGTGCCTGGTTAGGAAATTAAGAGGTAATTAACATATGTTTAAAAATTGAAATTCGAAAAGGGGATGCGAAAGAAAGTTGTAAAAATAGAAAACTGATTTTTGACCTCATTAGGATTTCATGTTGAATTATTGAAAACCGCACGGTGGAAGGGGAAAATGAGCATTTGGTGAACATTTTCGGAATTTATACTGAACTTCCACAAAGTACCAAACTTGGAATTTTCTCAATAAGGTACTTTGCTTACAAAGTAAGTACATACATGTATGTCCTTTCAAAAACTTTTACGGGATGCACATTTTTCCCGACCGCCGGGCGGTGAAAGGCATGCAAAAGAATTTTCTTGAAGTTTAGAAATTCGAAACAAGGTTGGTGTTGGTAGTGGTAGTAGCTGGTAATTTAATTAATCAATGAATTAGACATAGTTAAACAATGGCTTTTAGTCATGATTAGTAGTCGAAAAACATAGCACCCCAATTATACTTAATTTTACCTGTTTTCAAAATGAAAAAAATAATTTATAATGTCATATTGACTTGCTGGGGCCGTCTTTCTCTTTGTGGCTACGATTAAAACTTTGAAATTTTTTTGAGGGTAGATATATTAGATAAATGTATTAACTATGTAATAATTGTCATCAGAAATTAGTAAGAATATATATGCTTGTTATGTGTTACTCAATTAAATATTATTTAGTGTTACATTTCAAGAGAAATATTATCACATAATATGATGCCGATGCGCATCATATTTTTTTGCTCAAATTTCTACGCTGTAGGAAAACGTTGTTGAGCTGGATTGTACGAAAAATGAAAGAAAACGTTGTGGAACGAATACACATAAAGATGGATTAACTTGACTGATTAGGTTAAATTTGACGATCGGATCGACGGAACACTCTTCACAACGTATAGTATACTTATTATGTAATTAGGATCAAACTTAAAGAAGGTCATAAATATGCTTGGGTACGGTGTCAAGACTCAAGGCAAGTAATAAATATAAAGTTTCTTTTTGTGTTTCGTGGGGAAAGTATGTCATAGAAAAACTTTTTTTTCACAAACAGACTTGAATCAGATTGAAAGAGTCTTGAAAAAAATCAATATAAAAAGGGAGTATTTTCATGATGCAATCAAATTCATTTAAATTTCGGTGTTTCGTTTCATTAAATAATTAAATAGTCTTGGAATTTAGATTAATTGAGAATATGTATATATAAGTAATTTTGTGTGTGGATAAATAAAAACTTAAAAACTTTACCTGTCCCCCTTCTCCTTCCACGCTTTGCAACTCCTTCCAATCCTCAATGGTTTGTGCCAAATCCAATTGACAGAGAGGAATCTTCACCTCCCCAATTTGATCGTGCTTTGAGAAGCGATCAAAGTCGAAAATAGCAAAGACTAAAGTTTTGGCCATTAAATCGCCATATGGCAACTGCAAAAATAATAAGAAAGAAAATACAGAAACACATTTAACATGGCGAGTCTCTTTGTCTCGTGCACAATTCCAAGCATTGTGTAGCGATACAGTCAGTGGTGGTTTTTTTAGTAATGTGAAGGGAAATGTGAAAGTTGAAATTGACATTGACTCTTTGATGCGCATATTTATTATTCATCGTCGTGAAAGAAAAGAAGGGAAATGTATACCGTCGCTTTAGATGAATGATGAGGATGGCGATGAAACCTTTTTTTACCACAGTATAAATGCTTCAAACTTCCGATGACCTTTAGCCTTTAAACATTATCTACTTCTACATTCTCATTTTAAATGAAAGAGGCCTTGAAAAGAAATAGCTTCCTTTGCGAGCAATTTTCACTTTGAACTTTGCATTTCCCCCTCTCATTGGTATGCCTGTATGCAGGCCATTGTTGCTTTACAAAAAGGGAAATACCTATGTACTTTTTCTTGAAAGTGCAAATGACATTTGAGTTGGACATCAAAAGATTTTTTTTCAAAAACGCACTAACCTTGAAGTTAAATTGTTCATTGAAAACGGGATTCAGAGTCTTTCGATGAACTTTTGTCTCAAATTTCTTCTTCTTATCGGGCAACAGGTAGACCTTCACGTATGGATCGGATGTGCCACCCATATCAAGTGCAGGTAGGTCTTCCGCCTGAATCACTGTCACTTGCAAATTGTTTGCGTTGAAGTCATACTCAAGCTGCAAAAGAAATATGAAGAAAAATATAGCCCAAAGTTTTAATGACAACTTTTGTTGTATTTCACAATTGAGAATCCTTCAAAAGAGCTGACTTGCTACTTTCTACTGTTGTCCTATTCAAAGTGAAAAATATGATGGAGCAGTCACTCACTCTGTACTGGAGTTTTCCCAACTTTTGAACATGAACTTTCTCCTCTTCTTCTGGTTGCTCCTCTGCGTTCTCCGTCAACTCTTCCATATCTGGCTGAACCTGGAAATGGAAGAACATTGAAAGACTGTGTCAACGTTTCCTCAGGAAACACTCTTTTTTATTCCTGACAATGCCCCACTTTCAGCCTCTTCTCCATTCTATTCTATTCCAAAATAGTTTTTTTTTCCAAGGACGACAAAACATTTTTACAAAATACATTTGCAACGAAACACAACATACATACTATGGCTGTGTCTAAATTTTGAAACCGAGAAGTTTCCGCTAATTGCATGAAAGTGCGTAGGTTGAAAACAAAACATTTCAGGATACACGTGTATTGATTTTCTTTGCCAAGATGTGCACAATTGCCAATTGTCATTTTAGCACAACCTGACTATGTAAGAGTATACCACGTATTCATTATGCATTGATGTTATTTAACAATGAGTAATTGGCAGAGCATTGTTTTCCTTATAGTTTCGTTACATGGAGGACTTGTCGACTTGTAAATTAGTTTAGTTTAGCGAAAATGGAGTTTCATACCTTCTCCTTGTAAGCATTTCCTAGAAGCTGCACAGACTTCAGATCCACCGCTCCCTTCATGCCCTTCTTCGCATCTTTTGTTCTCCGCTTTCGGAAACATCGTCGAATGCATAGAAAGCAAGTTACTAGAATCAATACAACTAGACCTGGAAAAAAAAGAAATACAGGCATCTTACAATTCTGTCCACACAATAGGTAAATACCCAGAAAAAAAGAATCACTTTTTAAAAATTGTTTTCCAGGATAGTACATTTTATAGCCACCATAAAAGGATGTTTTCAAATATGCATACGAGCATTTATCATCATGACTATAGAAACGAAAATCTTGAATGCTTCCGTTATTTAATAAAACAAGGTCAACTGGCCCATATATCATACAAAATTTGTTTCCCAGTGACGTTCGTTCCTCCCACTTTTCTCCAAGGCGATAATAAAACTTTTTTTAAATGGATAGTGTATATCTTACGTATGGTGGCGCATCTTTCGTATTCGTTCTCAGAACGAAGGAGGCGTATAAAAAATACATGTCACACAAAGTGAATATCCGATCCGAGTGCCAGGCGAACAGTTTTAATGGATGATAACTACATTTCCGGTCGGAAGTTTATATTGGATTCTCGTTTCGCTTTCACTCTACTACTGCCATGCCACGGCTGCCCTTTTTACATTATTCATTTCCAAACTAACATACTTAAAAAATCTTGAGAAATGCCATGTCATGATTGTTGGAGAAGAATAATGTTTGCTCACTTTTGATTCTCAAATATCCCCTTTTTTGATATACTACAACAAGGAATGAATCTGAAAAGGGACTCGACGCCATATTAGGTAATATATTTTTGCATACACATTTATATGCAAAAAAAACTTCTGTGAATGTAAAACATTGCATGAAAAGTTTGTTTTCCAATTGTCTGTAAACTTTTTACGATGAAAGAGGCAGATGAAGCATAAGTAGCATCATTCCGAACTCCTACCTCAAAAACTGACTCATTCATTCATTCATTCTAGTTCTTTTTTGTTTCAATCCAATCCACTTCAATCATTTTTATTCCTTTGTAAGAGTTAATGTTATGATGAGCCTATGGGGCAAAAAAATGTGATGGAAGGAGTGAATACTATATAATATTAATTTGTTTACCTAGGACTATAGCGTACATTCCCCACGGTGGAACACCCACTTCTTTCCCAACTTTGCGCACGATCTGGTCTGATTTGTCAATGAAGTCCTCAGCGGGCCCCTTTGTTGCTGGCATTTGCTCGGGAGAAAGAGTTGTTGGCACATCTGTATGCATCAAACAAACACGGAATAATTGAAAGAACTTGAAATGGAATATGAGCCATTGAAACCGGATCGCATTTATTTCCTCTGCCAGTTTCTCACATTTCGTTAATAATTTATTGCTTACTTGGATTCGCCGTCGTTGATGAGATGACAAGCCGGCGATTTTCAATGCTGGGCTCCACGGGCTCAATGATGACCTCCCCATCACGCTTCGTCCTTTTCAAGGAGATTGGAAGGATTTTCGGAGCCATTTTGATCTGTGCAAACAGGTATAGAATAGAAATTTGTCTTTTTATTTCTCTTCAAGTCAAAACAATTCTCTCTAATTTGTGCTTATTAGCAACAGTGTACTTCTTGACATTCTTTTTTTCTATCATTTTTTTACTTAAATACAAGAAACTGTATTTTTCATGTCGGAGACTAAACATGAGATAATTAGCGGACGCACACAGGTTGCAAGGCTCATGCAGAGGAAAAAGCTTTTAAGGACGACTTAATCATGGAAGAAACCAACCCGCTGGGATTTTTACGACTTTCTAGGTACCTCTGAAGCTTTCTCCAAAAGGTGTATGCTCCTACGAAGGTTTTTGAAACCGAAGCTCCTAATAAATTTATAAACACGACCAGAAAGAATTTTCACCAGGGAAACATAATATGCTCTTTTCCTACCAAATTATGATACATATACACTTCGAGAAATTTGGTAATAGAAATTATTACAAACTATCATTGTTTGTCTTTTATACATACTATCGCGCCGTCTGTTACAGTTCTCAATGCATAAAATATAAGGATGGTTTATATCCATGATGATAATGATAATATACCTCATTGTCGCAGCAATTTAGCACAAACACAGATTACCTTACCTTCCCACATTAAAATAACCAATAACCACATAATCTGGTTCATTCCGGGAAGATAAATCACTGCTTGAGACCAGGTAACATTTACTTTCTCCCATTCAGACAAATTATTATAATTTAGTTTGAGAGTGAGTTGTTCCCTCCAGACAATAGCTGATAGCAGAATTTTCACCTTATTTCCCATCTAAACTCGTCCCCAAAATATATATTTTTCCAAACTGCCATAAAATTAATGCATAACGGTCTATGGTGAAAGGAATCTATCTCCATATTCCTGAGCGACCATGACCATCTCATTTGTTGTTCTTAAACGGTTCATAAATACTTAGCTATTAGCTGTTTGTTTTTCTTTTTCATTCGTCCTTGAAGAAGTTATGTTTGGGACAGGTAAATGAATATCATTCAAGCGACACAATAAGTAGCGAAGCTAATTTGTAAAATGATGATTTTTTTTTTCTATTT
>JAHZNI010003449.1:0-12533 GCA_027744415.1 Seira ritae | reverse complement strand
CATGTGTAGTTGCACTGTAGAGGACTGTGGCTGACTGAAGAGCTTTCCTGGCTTCTCACCGAGATATAAAGCTGACGGAGACAAATAAAACTTTCCCTTTTTTCTTTCATCGCTTGCTTTCGCGTTGTCTATGTGAATGTGAACTCGAGTGCTTGATAGTTCCCTTGTCTCTTGATCCCCCAATTTTAATCTTTTTCTACAAGCACAATTTAGCAGCATAATCATTAACAATACAAAATACTTTCTATTAATGGAAGGATATTTGCCTCTTTAATGATCCTTTTAGACATTTAAAAGTAATTCACTCACGGTTTAAAGTTAGGCAAAGCATATTATGTTTGTCTTTCAAATCATACGGTTACGTAATATACTTGGTACATTTTATTCCACCATAAGTAATTCAAGATAATATATGTATTATACGCAAGAAAGGATATTTTGTCCTTATTTATCCAACAATTTTTATTCATTCTTGATCCCATTTCATACCGCTATCAATCCATATGCTCAGTATAGAAAACCCACACTAGTTATAATTTAGTTTGCAAAAAGCAAGCCTCCCTAGAAAACGAAAAAATCTTTAGAAAATCTTACGAAAGCATATGTTTACGAAAGTTACTCGCTAACGCCCAACGAGGAAGCAAAAAGTTCGTTATTTCACTGCAATATCACAAAGAAAAGAGTAGAGAGCTCCACCTTTCCGGTAAAAAGCTTATCGTAGGTCCCAAAGGTGTGCTACAAACGCCACCTCATACAAATTCCAGCAAGTACATAGTACATGGTTGATATTTTCTTCCACTGCAGACTTTACTCCATTCATCCTTTGTTATGTATACTATCGGACTGTAATATGTAGTAAAAGGAAAGTCTTCATAGAAAAAATGAACTTTCCTTCTCTAGTGCTTAAAAGGCAACTTAAAATTTTTAAAATGCTTGCTAAGGTGGAATAAACTAAACATTACTTGCTTTATGGATAAGTAAAGTTTATACTGCGTCGGCACAGTAAAACTACCAACACAGAAATGTAATTCGTATCGTAGTATGCTGAATTTTCATTATTTGTGTAAATTAGGCGTAATTACCAACAAATGGTAAACTGATGACACATCCATCAATATTTTCAGTTACTCTTTCAATGGAAAGATTAAGCAGTATATAGCAATCAATACAACTTTAGATGAAATTGTAGTAGCAATAATAATCATTTTATTTTTATAACATCTCTGAATAAATACAATATGTACTCTCAAATGGAAATGACACATTTGTTGCGATTTACGTTCACACGTTAAATAAAATTACTAGCAACGAAAGATTCTGCAACGCTTTTGTCCAGCACTAGAAGTAATTAGTCTTCACGACATTATCCGGAAAGTAAGGAAGATACTGCACCCGCCACAGTTGAACTGTGAGAGGCATTTCCATGCATTAGACTAGATGGTGTGGGAAACACAGTTGCGAGGGCACCGAGCTTCGCTGCCAACGGGATACCCCCTCCTCTCGGTTTATCGTCTATTTGCCTATCTTTATCTTCCATCACCTTAATCAAAATATTGACGAATCTTTGTTTTACTAAATGCATTATAACAAGAATTTATTTTTTTAAAAGTCACATTATTATGATACATACTTACATACGTAGATCAATGTTCACCTACCTTATCGGCAATGTGACGGAAAATTTTACCATCGCCACCGACATCGAAATAAGAGACGCCATCATACCAAGTCTCTTGGTGATTCATTATTTCTGACCACTTCCATAGCTTGTATTTCCAGAATTTAAACATCACCTAAAAATAAGACCGGCAAAATACTTAAAAAATGAATTAAAACTCAGTAACATTCAAAACCATATTTCGGGCTAATATTGTAAAATATCGTACCCGAATTCCAGATAGTCCTTTAATTGTCCATCTCACGGTGATTCTCCCCTCTTCATGACTTGTGTGCATATTAAGGATTTCAAATCTTACGAAGGCGAATTTGAGATGGCCAACAGTTTTAAGCAACGCTATATGCTGGATGTATTTATTAATTCCCCTGAAAAATTCAAATAAATCTTCCTGTAGACTCACACTTAAACATCATCCATTATTAATTATTTATACATCTCATCTGTGAGTACATCAATGGTAACTCAAACACCGATACTTACTGCGTCCTAATGTTCCTGATGTTGTCAATAAATACTATATCCTGATGGTAAATGGAGTAATCCATAGGATGAGTGAAGGTCTTTTCAAGCTGCAAAATAATAACATGTTTTTATTCATTGAAATGTCCACCAAGGAAATCATAAGTATCGCATTATCTTTCAAAATCAAAAGTTTTTGTTTTAATTCATATATAGATATTCCATGCCATATTCTTTGTAGCGAACTTGAACTTACTGAGCTCTGTAGGATATTAGCAACCCTTTGCAACTGGTCAGCATTTGGCTTGTCTGGAATTTGAGGAGGGGGTTTGTGACAAAATCTTACTGGATAAAAGTTTTTCAGAATTTGATCCTGTGTCGATTGGTACCATAATATATGGGGATTATAAGGGCAAAAATCATTCTGCCTAAAAACTTTCGGTCTTCGAAATTTAAAAATGTCGTAATCTTTAACGGAGAAGCCCGTTCGGGCCTGGAAATTGATATAAGCACGTCTCATGGTAAGTACTATTCACAAACAACAAATTGTACCGGTGAGAGGGTTGCATTTGAGACTGACTGCGCCCACCTACGTACCTGATTGGCGACAATGGCGACCAGATGATACCCGTACTGAATAAGGCTTAACCTTTTGAGAAAAGGCAGTTTGGCCGTTTATTATTCCTAATGTTCGTTGAACACCACTTGATTGTTATAATTAACCTCTACACTTTCCTTTATAACAGGACTAGAGACTGCTTCACGAAGACAAAGTAGAAAAATTCCGAATCTAAAGGGACCAGATTATATTATATCATATTTTCAATCAGATGAAGATTTAAGTAGGTCGCCAAATAGGTATTTAACTTTAAATAACGGAATCGGACACGGGTGTGGTGGTCAGGTCAAGGGTTTACTTTCCGGGATTCAATAGGAATAGTAAACAAACGTTGCCCAGGCAGGTGGACCAAGTGAGCTCAAAAATCAAGCAATTGCAACCCTCTCGGTACGCACCAACAACCAATCTAGTCTTTTATGATATCGGCTAATTAGGAATGAGCTCTAATTAAATCAAAAAGTTAAATGCAAAATCGTGTGTGCCTTTTCGTGCCGTGTACTTGCTTTGTTTATTTATTTTCTTAGCTCAGATCACTTCATGTTCCGACTCCCGCGCGCTGTCACATATTGCCCACATTGCTGTGTATATTCATGTTCATTCATGTTTCCTCTTTCTAATGTTTGGCCATGGCATAGGCAAGGCAAGGTTTGTTGACTTTAGTTTGCTTCGCAAGATGTTGCTTTTTCCTATAGCTTTTCAATGCAGTTATTGCAGGTTCCATTTCCATTCCATCTCTATCAGTCAAAAATACTTTTTGTCTTGCTTTACTAAACTATGGGGACTTCTATTTCAGGACCTCGGCTTTTTGCAGCCTTGTTAGAGTCATTCATTTCGTTGACAATACGTTGCATTGGCCCATCACCTCAATTTTACAAACCTTAGCTAAAATTCTCCTCTATACTATCTATGTACTTTGCTTTCTTCTGCAAAAAGTAGAAGAAACAAAAGAAAATTGACATTCATTCACTAAAGCTAAGGAGTTAAGCCTCTAAGTTTACCTTTCCAAAACGCTTAAGTCGAAACGCTTTTTGCACAAAAATGCCGGTTAAAAAATACGACGTCCTAAAAAGTTAGGATATATAATTAAAAAGTCTGATTTAAAATTACGAGTTTTTTCATAGTAAACGTTTGTACTCCAATTTAGTATTAAAGCATATGATTACATATGATTATTGGGCATAATATGATTTATTACATATGATTGAACAGAGCAACTACTAATGAAATTTTGTATTTAAAAAAAACTTTTTAAGATGCTCATGAACAAAGGTGACGAATGACGAATAATTCCTCGTCGGTCCCCAAACCATAAACAGTATTTCAGTTTTACCCAAGAATGAAAGAAAACAGTATCTTAGTTTCATCCAAGAATGAAAATCAGTTCCAGAACCAGAAAAATGCATAAGAATGAAAAAACAGTATCTTGAAAATGCCCAAGAATGTAAAAACAGACTCTTGAATTTTTGACAGTTTTTTTCATTGTTGGATATAGATGAAGTCTCCATCTCCAATATATATGCACTATATATCTCCAAGTGTTAATTTATGATTGTTGGGCGATACTCAGATACTGTTTTTACTTTGGGGGTCAACGTCCCAATTTATAAGTTAATATTCTTGAATAAATGTGTTATTTGTAACAGAAGACTCATTTGCTTTGGACAAGCAAAGAATTTTCACTTTCTTTCTCCTTCACTATCTTTCGCTCGGCAACTTTGAGCATACCTAATAAGTGTTTTCCCTGTAAGCATTTTTGATTGGCCACGTTATTTCGGAACCAATGTTATTGTATCGGTTTCATGTCTCATTTATGTTTATTTTATTTAATAAGTTTGTGATGAAAAATTGCATTCATATTCGTGTTTAATTAGGAGATGATCAATAGCATCTCCTGCTCGGTTCCTAGAGACGACCAGCAGTTGTGAAGAGAAGCCAAACAGCATCGGAAGAGGAACATCCAATTAAACACTTTGGGACCAGACCAGGGATAATTTAGTAGGTAGGCATAATTTATTAGACACAAAAACATAAACAGATATCAGAATGACATAGTAGAGTTTGGAAACACGGACTGCGGACTGAAGCAAAATAGTAGTGTGTAGTGGTCGGAATGAAAGAGAGCGTTTTCCATGCTGGTTATTTTACAGATTAACAAGAGCATAAAATCTTCGCTCGATTGTTGAGTTTAGCATCGTATAGCATCTACATGATGGATACAGTTCCATTGTATGCATAATGATCATATAATGTCAGTTCATTATAGTCATAATGTTCTTTCTATTCTTTTAGAAAGAAGACTAAACCGCTTGTGTTGAAGTTTTAAATATAAAGTTACATGCTTAAGCGACTTCATCACCGTCATCATGATCGTCGTCATCATCATCAGAGTACAGCACAGTTTACTCTGAGAGCTGGAGCTCTGCGTCAGTCACATTTCCAAACTTCACAAAGGGAGGAAGAAGTAGGTAGATTATTTAATAGAAAAGAATACTCGCTCGCCTTTCACAATGACTGGAAATCGTTGACGCGTGCACGTATGGTGTATTGTGTATGATTTTGATAGGCATTCTATTTCCTTCATTAGCGCTAATAAGCAATATTATAGGCTCAGCTTCTTCGAGGAGACCAGAGCGTAAGAGCACCACTTGGGCCAAATCCTGATGAATGTTATTATTGATTCTTTGTTGTCAAGTCAGGGGATAAATATAATAATAAAGCAGCTTCCTCTCCTCTCACTGTTACTCACCATCATCATCAGTGTCTTCCTTGTGTACAATTAACGCACCAAATACTCCATGATGATGACAGTTTTATTCGCTTTTCTAGCGAAACGAACAGCTTCCCTCTTTGTGACGCAAAGCATCAGGTTGTAAGGAAAGATGTTGGCTTATAGAGTCGAACGAACACATGAGGATGAGGATGACTACGCTGCTGTGTGCTGGGAAACAACAGATTTCGCTGAAGTCTGAAATTCTCTAGCATCCACTCAATCCACCACTACTACTGCTGCTGTTCCAATAGATCTTGTGTGAAAGCTTTACATTGCAGCACATAGATTTTCTCCGTAGGTGGCTTGGACGGATCCGTGAACTCCCAAATTGAAATGTCTTGGATAAAATGGATGGTTCAAATAATAGTGGTCGAATTAGATTTACGAAAGAGTGTTTTTTCATCGCAAAGTTAGAAGGATCTTGATTAAAAAAGTTATTTATCCTTGATCGGCAATCAGGAAGTCGTAATTTGTTACGAATGAGCAACTTGGTAAGGCGGCAAAGATTTTTTTCAATTACATACAAGCGAACTCACTACATTTCCTGAGTCAATGCGAAGTACTAAATAAATGAATCTAAGGAGCGACATGAAGTAAAATTATTTCATTACATGCATTTCATTTACTACATACTAAAGTACTTATTTAGAAAGCAGTCTAAAAATAACGGGAAAATGAGTGATGATGATTTGTAATGAATTCGTATGATATCCGGATCCGTTTGAAGCAAATTTTTGTTTCATCTAGTTGACCCCTCACCTGAAAGACTCATTGTGTCCATATTTTCCTTAAATAACGTATGATAATAATAATGACACCTAAGCACAGAGGAAATAATAATGGATTGAGAAGATCGAAAGGGACTATCTGAAGAAGCCTACTCCCTACTGTGAAAGAGAAAAATAATTATTCATTTTCTCTTTTTGTCGTATTTTCTTGCAAAAGCTAAAATCTGAATGCTTTTTTACTTTTACACATGCAATTTGAATGAACACAAATGGATTGAGGTCGGAAGGAAAGAAGCAAAACGTGGAAAGTATGAAAAAGGCAAGCCTCTTATGGTCTGCTTGTGCCAACAAAGCTTTCTCTAGCAGAGTCTAAGAGTGAGTCTATATTTTAGTTCTGAGTGCAGCGACAGCCGTTTTATTTTCCTCATCGGAGCCATTTCATCTCGGGAACAAATTATCTCGTGGAGTATGAATTGAACTCCTAATAGAAATGCAAGATATACGCTATCAAGAGCAACAGAAGCAGCAGTGGCGCAGCGTTCTTCTGAGTTTTGACTAGATAGAGCGCAAAATGATGAGTTTTTCAATCTGAATCGGGAAAGCATCTGCCTGCTCAAACTCGGAACCAATAATGAATAGCAGTCCATAGAAAGGCTCTGGTTTTATGTGTGTAGTTAAAGGAAGGTAATAAGAAAATAAAAAGTCCAAAATGTTAGGGAGTAGTTCTGATAGGTTATTGAAATAATAGAAAAACAATAATACTACTGTATACCGATGCTTCCCCAACAAAGTAAGTTTACCTCCAAATAGCAAAATGCAATGAAATATACAAGCTTCATAGCTTTCTCTGTCAGACTTACTTGTTTGTGTGTGTTTTGGATAAAAAAACGTAACTACTCATACGAGTACTATTAATGCGCATCGGCTAGTGTGCGGCTGTCACTCAAAGAGAGAGAGAGAGAGAGAGAGAGAGAGAGAAAGAAGAGCTTGTTATATCATAAAAGCAGGGCCATTGAGCATGTACAAGTTCTAATAGTTATTTATCATTGTAATAATACAACAGGCAGGAACAGACTATTGAAACTATTTTATAATTATATGTACATTCCAATTTTTTCTCAGCGACTCGAAAGACAGAACGTTACTCAGCGCTCAGCAAGGTAAAAACGGGGTTCGAAGAGAGCCAAGTGGAAAAATACGACGACAAGAAGGCATTGGGGCAGGTATACAAGGCAGCAAGAACTCTCACCGCTGCCTTCAGTCGCACACTTCGCGTTTTCTTGGGAGCAACATCGTCCACGGAGAGCGTAACAGAGCCACAGATCAAGCTGAGAGCTGATGTGTTTGCTTCGAGAGATGGGGAAAGAAGGGTAAAAAATGTTTGACAATACAAGTGCAAGGGAAAGAGCCGGTTGCCCCGTCACTTGAACTATATTACCTGAGACTAGCAACTCCAGAAGAGAAACTTGAAACTTCCTGAATCACTATATTACACTAACTTATTATGTTTAAAGATACTTCTTCGAGCTTCAAAAGGATCGTAACTGAGTTTGATTTGACTTTCCAACATCTTTACAATGTTTTATAAAAAAAATACTAGTAAAATCAGCTCCTTCCAATGTGACAAAGTTGTAAGATTTTCATCTTCCAGTTCCAAGTAATAATTCAAAAAAATAAGACGTTTGGTGCTTTTAAGGAAATTCAGAGAAGAAGGAAGTTTCCGCGTTATGGATGTAGTAACTGGGAACAAGGAAGTGAACTACCAAGCGCTTCTCTCTTGAGGCAAGATTCCCATAATTAACCCATTCGCTCTACTTTCACATCACTGTCCAACTTTCCCCCCACGTAAAGTGATTCAAGTTTTTAAAAAGAAAAAGATTTCTTCCGCCACACTTCGATGACCCGTAAAAAGAAACAAGGTAATTAACAGAAAATCTTCTCTTTTAGTAACAAATTTTCAAAGATTTGACTTACTTTTTGATTCTAAATCATGCGTGTAAAGTGTAAAGCAAACCCTGGTGCCACAGACACAAACCGAACAACCAAATCGTGTGCAATAAAGTGGTTAGATTGCAAATATTTTCCTGGGCTCAATTTTAAGAAGAGAGACAGAGACGGAAACAAAATTTCTTTCCCAACGTACTCTTAGTCTTGCCCTCTCTCAACTTAAGTATTAATTTGTCCTTTGGTTGAGATAACGTGTGCCTTTCTTTATCAAAGATCTTAGTATACTTAAGGCATTTAGTCGAGAAGAAACCTTTGCATATTCAGAGGGTTTTGCGTTTGATTGTGTCATGGCTATGGTACAATATTACAATATACAACATTCTATGATCGTAAAACTGCAGGATTTGAGCTTGTCATCTTCATTGTCCTTACGCCTTATCATCATATCGGTATCTACACTGAAGGGAGTGAATAACGTAAATAAAAGTACTACGAAAGATTTAATAAAAGTCGGAGATAGAACAGGTTTGCTCCGGGCTAGAATGTATGTAGATATTTGCTGTGTAGCCGTGAAAAGACAAGCCATAAAGCTACATTTTTCATGTTTTCTCCATTCTCCTTTAGAAACGCCACACACACATGCAAATACCCCTACAATCTTGTCTTGTGCATGCATGAAGGAAATCCGTTTTGTTTGTGCTCACAAGACATTGTATAAAAGGAGAAAATTTTCTCTCAGACATTCCTTGAAAAGAGAAATTATTGTCTGTATGAACTGGTACGATGTAAGGATAACATTATTTGCCTTATTTTGTAAAAAATAACATAGTGCACTACGAGTACACTTGAACAATAAACCGTTGCTAAAAATCCAAACTTTATTGTTTCGAACGCACGCAGACGAATTTGTCGAGGAAAAGTTGAATTTTTTCTGTACAATTGAACTTGCCTACTTTCCATTTCAATAGGTCTTGGGAAAATCCACACTTCTGTGAGTAAAGTGCTTAAGAAAAACGAAATAAGCATAGAACGATTGGCAACATCTATTCCAAAATATATTGCAGATATCATGTGCAATATGATTTTAAAACAGCCCCTTTCTTTTTCTCTTGCGTCATGCTTCTGGCGTAGGGGTGGATGATGATCAGGTAATGAGAAAATGTTGTTTTCTTGCGCGATATGATATCACATAATGTATCGTCATCTTTGTGGGATCAGTAGTCACGGAGGAAAGTGACGCAAAAAAACAAATTTTGATGTTTCGAATGTAAAATAAGACGAAAAACTAAATGTAAAGAAGAGGTCGCATGCAAAGCAGAAAACAGCTTGAAATAAACAATTATTTCTTTTGAAGGTTAAATTACAACGTTCGCTCATTTTCTATGAGATGAGATGTCTATTCGAAAGTGGTGCGCTTCTATATGGCGTACTCAAGTACCTTCTTATTTTCTGCTCGCATGTAGTCATGTCTTTCTGTGTTTTACGTTCAAAGGGAAAAATTATTTTTCCGGTTGAAAGTCTGCACGGACATGTGCCTTTATTATCAATGTTACGTACTAGGTAAGTATGTGCTACTAATGTACCTATATCATACATTGCCAACTTCTTTTTATCTTCTTTGGAACTGTACGTTTAAAAAAACTCTTGTCTATGTAGTCAAATATCCATTTCCGAACAAGTTTTCTACTCACTTTTATTTCACTTTAACTTCCGCGTCCATTTCCTTACTGTGTAAAATTGTGGGAAGTTTGGAGAAAACCACATCTGGAAATGAGCTCTGTGCTGTGCACCTATACCAATCCATATAATTTTTAAAATGAGCTACTCTGCTAAAATAAACTCGATTCTTTTACTTAGCAAAATAAAACTACGTATTATTTCACTGTATTAATGAATACGTTGTTATCTAAATTAGATTTCATTTTGCATTCCTTTCTGATTACCAGTCTCATTGTCATTTCTTTAAAGTTGTGAAACGTAGGATTTTGAAAAGTGGTACTCACCATCAATTTTGACTATTAGATTTTCCTCTTTTGTAAAAGATTTCTTAACCATATGCATAATTTTTATATATTGCTGAAGACAACCCGACTCAATGTATTGGCTTTGGCCGCTCAAACGGAAACGGCAATACAATGCGCGTGTGATCGATTAAATCTACTTTAATCCTCCAGTCCCGAAACATTTCCAGTTTCCAGCCATTTGAAATTTTGGAAATGGAAAGGAATCGAAATGAGTTTGTTGTAGCACTAGCATGGACTCTCCGATAGAGACGCTTAAACGAATTGAAACAAATATCCATGAAAAATACTAGCAGGTGTTCTCTCAAGTTGCATTAAATAGAAAGGAAAAGATCCATCAAACGGCCTTCATTTTTACGTCAATACTAAAATACTAGGGCATCGAGAAAATACTAGAGCATAAAATACTAGGGCATGCATCAGTAGCGAATCACTGGTCAGTAGATTGGGTTTACTATGTAAGGTAGGTATTCAAGTCCGACTTAGATAGCAGGTGTATTTGTTTGTGTGTATGATCGCACACAAAGAAAATACAGTAAAATCACAGCCCAATACTGAAATTAAAAAGTGAAAGTCCAATCCTGTAGTGTAGCACGACAAACGAACTGGTTTCTGCGGGATCAAACTGACCAGGGAATGAAACCTCAGTGAAAAGAATAAGTGAATCCAATATTCTTAAAGCTATTGTTGTGGCATTGATTAAATATACTTGAGCATGCAAGTTGCTTTCTTGGACTTTGCCCATTAAATGTTGTTTTTATTCCAACGACTTTTCAAAGGCTCACTCACTCACACGACCGTTTCTTCTTGTTGTTGTTTTCACGAGTTGGGGAACAACAGGGTTGAGAGAAAAAATAGTTAAGGGTGGACGAAAGTGAACAGAAAAGTCTCTTCCTCTTCTCCTCCTGGTCCATGTGATAAAGAAAGAGAAGTAACATTTTTGAAGCACATGATTATCCTTTACCCTTGTTATACTTTTTTTGTCTCCAAAGAACTCAGGAAATACTTGATATTCTCCCATCATCACAGTAGGGTTGCTACAATTTGAGGTAGAAACAAGGGAAATAATAGTCCTGCTGCTGCAATATGAAAGAAAGGAATAGAGAGAGATCTTAAGACCGAAGGCTACACTTTTCTGTATACAACAATGCAAACATATTATTCGTGTATCTTTCACTTGCACATCTCCACTTTTCACTTTCTTTTTTTCGTCCTCCTACGAAAACCACAATGCAAACTCAAAACGCAGAAAAAAAGTATATGGAAAGAGTGTTCGTTTATTCACTCAGCAGAGAACGTGTATTATGGCGTTATTTGATTCTTTGACTCACTTCCTTCTCTTCTCCTTTTTTGTCTCTCTTTGTCAGGGCTTGAAACTCGTCTTTCTTGTTTTTTTTTGTTTTCTCGATTGTTTTTGTGCCTTCAATTCCATTATGAAGTCATTTCACATCATAGATCTCAGCCAAATTCTCCCTTCATAAATTTAAATGAAATTCAGAGTAAACATTTAATATAAATATGCTTACGCATTTATTTGGCTTCAACTTGTTAGCTAGAGTGAACATTATGTCAGGTTTAATTTTCTTTTGAATGCATGCGTCTTTCTCCATAACTGTTCTTTTTCCGACTGTTTTAGTTGGGCTTGGGCACACGAGGGTAAAGATGTAGCATTCATTCGTAGTTTCGCGCCACCACCGCCATCATCACTACTCTCACTGGCTCACTACTCACTACATTAGTATACTTTGAAAAGAGACATTTCTGCGAAATCATTGTGCTTCGAAAATTATTGTTTGTCCTTTTTGGCTTTATAGTAGGAAGCCTCATGCCATACAAAACATGAAATTATTGTGAGTAGTAACATGATTGTTTGGTTTGGTTTAGAATGCCTGGTTATCTGGAAAAAGATATATACATTAGTAGCAAAAGAGAGCACTTTTTATCACAGATTTTCCCCTTTGAAGCATCTTTGATTTTTGTTTGCTTTCTATGCACTGGATAAACAACAAAGTGAAAGAGACCATCTTTCATCCTGAATTTCTCACGAACACGAGAGCCACTCTGCTTTTGTAAACGTAAATGTTTTCTGCGTTCGAAAAAAAATGTTGACTGTGACTGTGAGAGACAGCTTAACTTAACCTATGATACAGGTAAAATGTCTGCCCTTCGTGACCCGTGGTAGTAAGTATAGCACCTTGCATCAGAGAAATTTATGAACAGGTTTACAAATATTGTGCATTAGAAAACAAGATGTGGCCGTGAAAAGGGTACTTAAAAACAAAGATAAATTATAAAGTTTTTCTCAATCTAA
>JAHZNI010003448.1:0-15639 GCA_027744415.1 Seira ritae | reverse complement strand
AGTCAGAGTTATCGGCTTTTAAAGGGATGTTTCTTTTTTTTCAGCTCAGTTATAGTTTGTGAGCGGTAAATAGTGTGAGTTAAGTGCCTTAAGGTACCTAACTTGAGCGAAGCGAAGGGCCCTTTGCTGGTCCATCGATAGTTTTCTTTGCCACGCCGTTCGTGTCCATAAAGCCGGCATTATTAACCAAAATGTTTAAAGCAGAATATTTCGATTCAAACTCCACCACAAAGTCCCTTACTGATTGCAGGTTTCCCAGATCCAGCTTCATGAGTTCCTATCGAACAATAAACAAAAGAATAATAATAATAACAAGAACTAAAAAAGAAAAACAACTCTGCTAGTTTCATATTTCCCCAGTAAGATTCTACGTAAACACGCGTACTATATTCACTGTTTTCCCAGCAGCTTCCAGTTTTGTTTTAATTTCATTCATTGCTGCTTGTCCCTTCTCCAAGGCAACTTTTCCTTGAATGTCTTCCTCATCCTCACAAACTTTCTCAGCATTTTCCTTCCAGAAAGAAAAGAAATGTTTCGCGAGATCCCCCAAATAATCTGTGGCTTGTGCAGTACTTGACATCACCATTTTGACAGTTTTTATGATCTAATTGTTTTAAACAGTATATATTTTAAAACTAAGTTGCTTTTGTATACTTATTGTTAAGATGAATGATATTTCAAAATTATAGTGTGGTGACAAAACAAAACTGCCAAAAACATGTGGGCTAGAGTCGAGTAGAGGAGAGCTGAGCTGTGCGATGATGAAGATGATAGGATTTGATGAACACTCGTGAAGCAGAACTGAGATTTTGAAGAGCTGGCGAAACATGACAAGGTAGCATCTTGTACCTTGTAACGTAACCTGTTTGAATTGATCAAATTGGTGATTTGTTATTCCGCGTCTACCACAACTGCTATAACTTATAACGTTATAACTATAACATAAACGCGTATAATTCCAGAGCCTTGTGATGTCGCTATTAGCCAGCACAGCATTTAGATCTACGTATGCATACGTAGGTAGGTACTTGTATGTATTGTTCGTGAAATTTGTAAAAACGCCTTGTTTTACAGCATGGACCACGGATTGAGCACTTACCTCAATCGTCGTATTTTTACTTGTAGAATGCTCGTCATTGTTACGAATATAGTAACTAAAAGTCTAATGGTAAGCGCAAGCAAGCTACATATTATTATTGATAATATCCTTTTAATCAAAAGTTTCATGAAACATAAAAGTATGATGCATATTGGCACGAACATATTTTTTATGCGTATTGGCATTTGGCATATGTAAAGGTACCTAGATAGTTTTGTGGTTCCTCTATTTTGTTCATCCAAACATTCACATTTGGTGAGTCCTATGCAATGCTTTAGGATTTCAACATTTAAGAAGAATAAGTTTATCATAGATAAGCCTTCACTCACATGGGACTTAAGATCTAGAATCTCAAAAATTTATTACATCACATTAAGATTTGTAAGAATTTAAAAAAAGAAAAAGAACACAATGAAAGCTTGCAGAATTCTCCTGGATTCTAAGTAAAATCTAAATGATGCGGATAAACAGGAAAACCAGATATGAATTCACTCGAGCATATGGTAAAGGGTATAGAGGGAAATAAGGAAGTACAAACAAATACATTATTATAGCATATTATAGCAAAAATATAAATAAAGTTCCAGTCAATCAAGATTAAGTTTTTCTATGTTTCACATTAAAGTCGGATACAGAAGTCATGCACATGAAAGGACAGCAGCGGGATGCATTAAAGATGCCTGGCTCGGTTTAAATAGATCTGTTCTCCTCCATAGCTTCCTGCAAAAGAAGGAAAACATTTACATAAATATGATGCATACTTTGTACAAACATCTCCCATTAAACTCGAACTTTCACCTGTACGCTGCTTAACACAAACGATTAACACTATCAGAGTAATGATAATAAGCCCAAACAAGATCACAACTGCGACAGAGCTCCAAAACAAAATGGGGAAAGGCTCCAAGTCCTGAATAACTTTTGACAGCTTTCGGATTTGTGGAACAGTGTTCATCCAAAACTGACATTCCTGTTCAAATTCAAAATGTCTATGCCAATAATTTGTTAAACGTCATCGATTTCTCCTGCAGTATTTAAACTCACAGCTTTCCGAAAATCCGACCGCATTCCATTTTGCAGAGGGAGGTTACTGATGAGGTAGTAGTTCTGCGACCTATCCCCAGCTTTCATTCTGAACCAGTCGGTGTAGTTAAGCAGTTCCTTGATGGCTTGACCGGGATGCTGGTCTTTAGCAAAGGACACCCAGATCTTAGCTAAAGCATCTGTGATTTTTAGGTCATCTATTACAAATGACTCAATACTTGTCCTCTCATCAGTGCTCTCAGCCGTTGAGTCATGCGAAACTGAGTAGTTTTCCAAGCTTCTAATTGGGCTAAATAAGTAGTACGTTTCCTTCCATGGCGTGTCCAAGCTCAAATGCAAAGACCGTTTTGGTCGCTTAGGTCCTTGCATTCCTTCCGAATTCTCAAAAATCGTTTTCGAAGTCTTGAAAAACTCAGCGAATCTATTGTTACCTATTCCATGACTGAATACATAAGAATAAATGGGAGCCTTCGAATTTTGAGAGAGACTTTGAAGGAGTTCACAGTGCCCCGTATTTACTAGCATGTCTCCAAAAAGCTGTAAGCATAGACCATAAATTACATGGATAGAAAGAGAATATAAAAATCGCATGATCAAGTTATTTGTGCTTTTACCCTAAATAGCTTTTGAACGACATTCTCTATTTCAGCATTCCATGACTTTCCAATACTCCCGAAATAATAATTCCATACACTTTGGAACACTCTTTCAAACGCCCCATTTTTATTCATATCGGGCACGGCCGCCATGATGGTTTGCAGAATTGAACGTAACAAGGTTTTAGTGTCCTCCTCTGTTAAAATTTGCGTCAAGTCACACTTTTCTTCTGGCGAATCCTCTTTTTTCTCTCCTTTATTCTTTCTGTATAATTTCAAATAAAATTCAAGGAATGGATTGTATCCTTCATTCGCCGATAGTCCAACCATGATTGGAATTTCAGGAAATTTCCCAGCTCGAAATAATACTTCTGGCTCATCAATCAATAACGTGTCATCCACAACTGGTCCCATGGGATTCGCCCCAATGTGGCCAAATGGCAAATTATGGAATGTCAGCAACTTTGTTTGTGACCTTATCAGCGTGTCTGTATCAGCCTCTCGTAAGCATTCGATTAGACCAGAATAGCTGGTTGAATTGACAATGTTCGCTTGATAATTGTTGCAGCCAACTGTTTCCGCGAGTTGTTTTAAGAATTGCTTTGCTCCCTCTTTGCTATCGAATTTCGCAAATGGATTCAGAACTGATGTGGACTGAGGTGTGATGATAGCAGCGTGGAATAAATTGCTTCGTCCCATCCTTCCGTCATTATCAGTTAAATTGGCCAGAAGCAAATGTTCAACTGATCCGAAAATTGTGACGCGAAGAGGATTTCCTCCAAAAATATGAATGTACTTTTGAATCCATTCCAAACAGGCAACCTGGTCCATGAGACCATAATTTCCTCTGAGTTCTTCGCTTCCAGAACTGAGAAAGCCCAGAACACCCAGGCGGTAATTAAAGGTAACCTACGAATAGAAATTTTTTTGACATTTTTTTATAAAATCATGGTTTCATTTTATCTTGAAGCATTCCTGAAAATGTGTTAAAAACCATAAAATTTGATAGAAAGAAACTAGTGATACCAGGACGCATTTTTCCCTTTTAAGAATTGCATCAGGACTGTATTGCGTAGCAGACCCAGAAATAAATTCTCCTCCGTGAACATATACCAAGACAGGAAGTAAGTTGTTTGGTTCAACTGTCCACGATGACTGGCTCCCTACGACCGGCCTTTTTGATGTATCTATCTCGAAAAGTTTAATTAGTTAATCTTCTTGACTTGTAGAATTTGTCATGTAAAGTTAAGATACTTGTATTTAACAAACATGGAAAATAAGGAATGAAAACATTCAAATAAAGACAATCCGGCACGCCTATCGTCTTTCTTTTAATCGGGCTCCACTGACTGCACGGCGGCTTAAAGTCACCGGCTTGATGTGGAGTAGACTTGAGATCAAGAGGTTCAGGTGGCTTCCATCTTTGAACTGGGTTTGCATAAGGTATTCCTCGGAAGGCGATAAACGTTCTTTGGATTTCATTTGGGTCATCTTGAGCCAATGGTTCTTTCTTCCCCACGAAACTTCCTGCGTTTTGAGTTGTGAGAACAACACGATTGCTGTTGAGCTCTGAGATTGAACCACTTGTCGCTGCCAAAACTCGGTGAACAACACGATTTTCACTGAGCACTACCAAAATCAGGGCAAATGTCACGAGAACAATTAGGTTACAAATTCCGCCTACTATCATTTTCAACCACTTTGTCATTATACGGTACGATAAAAACAATTACACCTCCCTGCCAGTTATCTCGTCCTTCCAAGTTGCTTTCTTTTCTAATGAGTCATGTAAAAAGATTTATTGTGCTAGCCATGCAGATAAATTTGTGTATCAAAATCACAGGGAAACTGCTTCATGGCACGATTAAAACCTTTTATTGGCAATTTTGTCACATGAAACTCAAAATTTGGTGCAATAAAGAAATGGTAAACCTTTAGGATTCATGACGTAAGTTGACACTGCATGCTGTACATCCGTGAAATCGGAATCAGGAAGGGAAAACCGACTTCCATTTCTTCGTCATAACCCATAGCCTTTTCTGATGAGTAAATGTTGCCCCTGCGTGCTAAACAATTTCTACATTGCGATGGTATGCTTGTTCCACTAAAGTTTAGAAAAGAACAAGCCACAAAACATACGATAAAGATGACACTGGAGCAGAACAAGAATTTCGGTTTTAGAAGCACAGGACTTCAATGCATGTACCAAAAAAAACTTCGGTGGAAAAAGTTGAATATTTGCCAGATCTATTCCTTTTATTTAATGCCGGGTTTTTACAAAGGAGGAAGAATAATATGGAGCAACCAACTCTCTAAATTTTTCATTAGCTGTTATTATTTCGTTTTCGATTCCTATCTCTATATTTCCTCCAAAGGGTATTTATTTTCACACTTTGTGCACATAATAATTACTTTTAAATTAAGTTGTATATGTATATCTGCTATGGAGGTGGATGACAAATCTAGCTTTCCGAATTTGGGTATGCGCTTGCTGGGATGACTTCAATGGGAGTGGAACGGTATTGCACTAATGCATCGTCGGAAATGAAAAGAAACGTGCGGCCGAGACAAGAACATAAAAGGAGTGATCGAATCAGTATTTTCCACAACTTGCTCACAAATAAATTATGGAAACATTACCATTTTCCAAATATTCCCTCTAGTAATTAGTACAGAAATCAAATGTATTTGATGCATCAAAACAAGTTTTTGCAATTCATTGAGGAATTATATGGCTTTCAAGACTGCATAGATATGTACTTGCAGTATTAGCAGAGATTCAACGTCTTAGCCGTAATTTTTCATGAATCTGATAGCATTTTCTACTTCCTCCGGATTTGTCAATTTTAAGCATACTTTTGTATTGATTGGATTTTTATCCAATGAACTCAAATTCTATCTTGGGTAGGCATGCAAATACTGATACTCATAATAGCAGAGTATCTGGTCCATATAATAGTTTATTTTAACTTCTCTAAGGAGTTCAAGAGATTCGCTGTATCCATCTCATTCATGGCTCGTGTTCATCATACCTAATCAAGGCTTGGTATTAATTCTACTAATTCATCATCACTGAAGAAAAGGAAATCGAATTTTATGGTCTGTACAAGATTGTTTTCCTAGAATGTGCCATTTTCCTAAATTAAATAAACAGAAACCATGCCTCATGCAAACATTTTCATGAGGATGCAAATGTAATTCATGAAAAAAAGACTGCTTAGGTATATTTATAAAGTTTCTTTCTTCAGTGAAGCTTGAAATAAACACCAAGATATTTTGACATCAAATATATACAGATCATCCCACAGACATTTCATGCAATTCATTCAGCTTCATAAAAGCCAGGAAGGAGTTGTTCCGTTGCTCGCATTCCAAAAGTCGAAGGGAGAATTGTGGCGAAGGATTAGAGAAAATACATACCAAAATAATAAAGTAAAGCTGGAGGTCTTCTTCATCGCTTGAGGAACGCGTACATAAACAGCTATTTATGGAAAATATATTTTCTTTCCATTAGTTCCATTATTTGGACCAATGAAGCTGTGAAAGTTCAATCTCAACAGATGCGACTCATCTGCCATTCTGTTGCGTTTCATCTCTAGTTTGTTGCTCATCATGACAGAAAGATTGCATGCGCCGTATATCGTCCTGACAAGGAGTAATCCATTCCTTTTGAACTATTTACAAGATTTGAAATGAAAATGGAGTCCATTCTGGTCTCAACATTTCAATATGGCATTGTAGTACATACATATCTTGCCAATCTTTCTATACTTCAGAGTGTTCAGAAGGACCTCCACATTTGCTCCAGGAATTTTAGCCATTCAGAAGAGACCATGTTTACTAATACGTTTTATGGAAGGAATAGATGAAACTTGAGCTTGTTGTGATTTTACTGCTAGCATCCAGATCAAATTACTTGTCAAATGGAGCATTTTATACTTTGTACAGCGATTTCACACTAGATGATGCATGCAAATGACGTGTTGAAAGAATTCGGTAAAGAAAGTAACGAAATATGTAATATGAATCGTACACTTTTAGTGCTTAATTCATGCTTTTATTTTGCTATTCGATTTGAACATAAACTATAAAGTACACTTTATACTTATTATGTCATGTAATCAAATAGTAACTAATGTTTGATGATTTTGTTCCTCACGATCGGTAGAACAGGTAAAGCAATGACTAGTTAAGTAACTTTGGGGCAATAAAAGAATCGGGACCAGTAAGCAGCAACCGTTATCCAAATCTTATTTGGTATGAAAGTATACTATTTAAAGTATATGTATGTATGTATATGTATTGGATAGTTGCCTCTTTGTGGGATCAAGTACACATCAAAGATCTCTATTTAAAGGAAAACAAGCGACAGTACAAAATCTTTTGATTCTTCTCATTGCAGCGGTTAAATTAATCTAGTTCAGCATACATACACAAAAATCATTATGGGACAGTAGTAGTAATTGGAAAACGGTAAGGTTGAGCCGGAAAAAATCTCTCATGTATTCGTTATCGAATTTATCCTACGCCTGAAAACTTTAAATGGAAACGGGTTTTAATTAAAATATTATGCTTATTGCGACTACATACTAAATATTTTATATCTGTTGTAGACTACAAGTACAATCACTTACTTAAAATAAACTCAATCTATTTTGCAAAAAGTTGTTTCTTAAAAATCTTTGTATCTTATGTGTATTGTATACATTTGGCCGAAAATGTAAGGGAAAGCGGATGATAGACGTAGACACAAACTCGACAGGCCTCGAAAATGATCATAGAAGTAAACTAATTTTATCATTTCCAATTAATTTCTTAAACCCATCTTCGCAATAATTTGAGTCAATTTAGAGTTCACAACTTTTACAAGTGTCTTTCGCAAACACATTTTTATGCCTTATTCTGTTCTGATGACTTACATACTTTACGTTGAAGAAATAGTCATTTCAATATGCGAACTACAAAAGTTGACTGATCCATGTGAATACTCACTCCACCTTTCCTTGAGCAGCTTGACTCTTTCTTCGCGCAGCCCATCCTGAAGGAAACAAAGTAGAAATAGTTTTCACAAGAAAACTCATGAGAATGCTAAATGCTAATTTTAATGCTAAATTTACCAGTATAGATTTGCTTCTTCGGAGGCTGGTATTGTCCATGCGTATTTACTTCACCGACAACTTTCACTTTGAACGGACTGTCCTTGATTTCTAAAGTTTAAGGAAATAAGACATTTTTATTCTATTTTCTTCAGCTATTTTGGAGTATGAAGCAATTTGATCAAGTAAGAAGGTAGCATACCTTCCCCATTAAATTTGAGCGTTAAGATGTAGTAACCAGGAGCGTAGGGTGTCCATGATACGCAAATGTCTCCGTTCTCTTGATGATCAAAGTCGATTTCCGGCTCTGATGGGCCATCAATCGCAACTGTGAGACCTTCGACAATTTTGGCTCCTTCCTTGAAATCTTCAAGGTACACTGTAAAGCGACACTTAGACCCTAAAATACCCCCGAAAATAAGCATTAGCAAAATATTTCGATTTCTATGACCTAAGAAATGCATAATATTACTTTATGGAACTTTGATAATATTAGCCATACATTAAAGACCATGAAAGTACGTTTCCAAATCTTGTCCTAATTTATTGTATTTTATTATTTAATCGAATTCGAAAATACGTTTTTTTAGACAAGGGTTGGATTTTGTCATAAACCTAGATTCAATTTTCGGAAATAGTAAACAGTCTGAGTCTCTCCTCTCTGAAATGGTTAGAAAAACTCTCTGTTTAAATTTATAGCGGGCATAATTGGTTTCGTTTAGTACACAAAGATTTCCTTAGCAGTTTTGGCACATGCCACAATAAATAATAACAAAATCTTGCATCACACAGGAGTTGAAAAACAAAAACAGTAATAATCGTAAAGTCAAGATTGTTTCGTCTGACTAGTTTCATTTCAGTAAACGTATGTTTTTGATTCCTTCATCGACATTTTTTCACAAATAGATGCACATTGTTTTTTTGGTGGAGCCTGGGCGAAGGATGAAAAGTATGTAATTTTCTTTGACCTTGAATATGCTTAAAATTATCTTCGACGACAAAAAATATTGGTGTTAAGAACAAAATATCACTTTCATTAGGTAAATCAGTACAAATATGTATATTATGCAAGGAATGGTCCATTAAGTCTTGAGACAGGGAAGCATGGATTGTGTCTTTTTTCAATCTATGACGAGCTTAAATCTGACTGCTATCAATAATCAATGGTATCATGCGTAAACTTCTTGAATTACTTTTCGTACTTTTTTTTCTTTCTTTGTATAGAAAGCAGTAATATTTTCACCAGCTTTGTAATGCCCGTCTAGGGAATTCAGATATTTTTTATTCCCTTTATGCCACTTCTGAAATTAAGGAAGAATACGAATTGCAGAAATGCTTTGTTGACACATTTATTGAGCACTTTATAAACCTTGATTTAGTCAACTAAAATAGAAATATCAATAAATTTTTTCAACAAAAGCTTTAGAATGTTTTGAAATGAGTCGAATGAAGTGTATATTGCTCGACATATTTTGAGGAGGCAAAGTTTTGAAGCTGGGAACTTACTCTTAATGATTTCAACAATGGCTTTAGGCTAACTGGTTTAAATTCAAATAATGATTTTCGGTTATTATGCTTGTTGGCTACTGCAGATCTGCATTACCTATGTATTTTCAAGCAATAGATACTCTCGCATTTAATATAGCAGAAGTCCTCTCTAGTCTAAGTTACTCATCCAAAATACGCAAAGGCAAATCAAGTCAATACCCTAACTACTTTGACGGGAAACTGACCATCATAAGCGCTTCATGCGAAGTTTTAACAGAAATCCGATAGCATAATGGTATTGCCGCCTCCTCGTTGTTGTAATTCTAAATTAAAAGTAATTCATATTTGTTTCAAACCTGTGATCCCAAAGGTAAGGCCACCTCCATGTGCTTCCACAGTAGCCATCTTTAATTTTTTTAAACTTTCCCCAAATCTAAAACTTAGATGTTTGTGATGCGGTATTTTATTTCTTTTCGATGCAATTAAATTTGATTCTTCTTAGCTAATTCTTTCAAAGCTTTTGATAACGTCTTTAAAGCAAAAAAATAAAGGACACTGGTCAGTACTATTCGCGAAGAGTTTATATGCTTTTGAATAACATAAAGCTCTGTATTGAACGACCACAACTACTCGTCTTTGTCTCTATGAAGAAAGTGATCGTTTCGGGAGACAACGACACAGTTCTCTCTTTCTAACACACGCACTCTGAAGAGCTCCCAAAGATTATGATGGCATCACCACCGTCACTTCCACAAAATGCATGGGATCGTCAAGAAGAAATATGTCCACCCCCTTTTTATTCCTTTTCTACTTGACTTATCCGTTTCGAAAATAGCTTTTGAAGCACACTTATATAAAAATGTTACGTGGGTGCGAGCAAACAGCTAAATATTGCTTGTACACAACACTATAAAGTTATCAACCATCAACGTTATTAAATTCATATAATGTGTCTGGTCTGGCTCGGTGCAGTTGTTGGAGATTGGTTAGCTGGCTTCCTTCGACCATTAGAAAAGTGCTTCTCCAAACAATAACAATATCTAGGATATCGTATTATCAACTGATGCACAGATTTCGCTCGAAAATGCTTTAAAGGATACGGAATCATCAAGAGTCAGATGAAGATTTCAACTTTGTTCAGTTCCCAAATTCCTAATCAGAATTTGAGGTTGATGTTGACGGGAAATGCCTGCAGTTGCGTTTCAAGTAGTATATATTGAGTAGTAAATAAGTAGTTCAAAAATATTGATGTTTACCCAAATAACAAAACAAAGAAATAAAATTTACATAAAAGTGAAAAGTCCTTTGCCACTAGAAAAGCAATTTTCAACGAAGAAAGCATAACTTCTATTAAAACGCAGAAATTCGGTTTTTGCAAATCTGCTATTAGGAAGCTCCTGGTTTTCATTAGTCGTAATGGTATGCAGAAATTTTGAATACCACGAAGCTTAAAAATGATATGCACGCGAATTGAATGCATGATCTGTATCATTAACTTGCAGAAATATGAGCATTATAGATTGAAAAGAAACTAGAAATATGAGGAAAACCAACAGCACTGCATCTCATCCTCGCTTCTGATCTTGATAATGATTTTTTCCTCTGAATATTATTAGTTTTTATAAGCTGGAAAGTATTATATCATGTTATGGTCGAGGGAAAATCTGCACACAAGATATTTTTAAAACGTGGGCTGATCACTAGGGTTTTCATGCGATTTCCTAACATTTTGCACGGGATTCCAATAAAATATGGATGGGAATTAATGATACTGTTGCTGGTACTCTGTTGAAAGATTTCGCCAAGTAAATATTTGAATTTTGAAAGTTTTTCTTTCCACTCAACTTTAACATTAGTGAAATGCATGCAAGAGCAGATCTGCCATGTCTCCTTTTTTTAAATCTATACAATTTTGCAAAGAACTTGAAGAAATTCCAATGTTATGCTTGATTATTTATGTAATCCGGAAAATGTCTCTGCTCTTCTCGAGTCGTGAGTACTCCTTACTGGTACAGTGCATCCATTACGGTTTGACATCCGTGTCCGGAGTTGTATAGCGATTTGGCAATAATCACATTTATAATATCTTGTCTTCACATAAAAAGTAATGTAAGTGTATCATAAAGCAAAATCAGGGTCGTGAAGTCATAAAAATTCCTACCGTAATCACCGTCACGAGAGAGTCTTTCCTCTCCTGATCAATATTTTTAAGCGAAGAAAAGGATTCAATTGAACCAATAGACTTCGATTAAAGAAATTCTAGATCAAGTTGTAGGAGACATGTCAGAGGCATTTCTTCGTTTAACTTGATGTTGTAGGGAAAATATCAGAAAGAACAGGAAGCTACCATGCATTGAATCTAGTGACATGACATAAAAAGAATTTCACATAGCCATTGGGACCCAGCAAGGGTTTAAGTTTAGCTATTTGCATAACATTAATGAAGTCTGACTTTCCACTTTGGTTTCCGTTTCCATTTTCCAAGAATATGCTTGCTCGCATTTTATGCAAAAAAATGATAATCAAAAATGTTATAGCATTTGAAGTACATAATATGAGAGTTTTGCCAAAATGAATCATATAGATGCTACGGAAAATATGAAGTCATGTGTTGACTGTTGGATCAGATTCGAAACTGAGATGTAAAAAGGCAAAATTATTTTTATGGAAGAGACAAATTCTCCGAGATTCGCATATATGCGCTGCGCACGTTATATATCATTGTATCATGTATCGCAAACTTTTTTTATCAGGCGTCAATAACACTTTGTAACTTTTTTATTTTTTTATCAAATGGTCTTGGATCATGGAGGATGACACCTAAGCTTTCATAGCATTTTGCACAAGTTTCATGTACAAAAGCATGGCGCATAAATCGCAGTAAAACGTATTTGAGACGCAGGAAGGAGAGTTAATAGTTAATAAGAATGTCGTTATGATAGATTATTATGCATATACGTATAACCTTATCATCATCATCGGACTGCGAGCTGCGTTCAAATTTTATTTGAGCACTAGTTTGAACGAGTAATATTTTCTAAATATATCCTTTGCAGATTATTATCAGAAAAATGCAACGAATCTTGAAAGGAGTAAAAATTGCGAATTTTCAAATTTCTGTCTTGTTTCTGCACATTCACCTACTGTGAATAGTTTTAAAAAAAATGATGAAAACGGGAGTGAATGCACTTCTCAGATCAAGACATTTATACGAGTTTCTGGATGATTTACTGTTGTATCAGATTTTGCTATTTTGTATCGTTTTCGTTGCCACTTATTGCTGATGTACTAGTCAATCATACTAGTCGACTCATGGGTATATATCTGTAACTTTCCATCTGGCCATGTATTTCTTTCAATATCAATTACATGAATAGACAAAAAGGAAACGTAAACTTTGAAAATGAGGTAAAAATAAAACGGAAAGTTTTTGCAGCACACTTCACTTTTGACAAGTAAGATCAAACTATTTTTGAACTTTTTCTGTTTAATAATATAACAAGCCAGTTTAATAATCCAGTTCAATGAGTACTTGCATCTATGTTTATTGTTTGTCTACTCTTCTCAATATATATTTTAGCTTCAGCCTTACACATAGTCTTTAAATTATGAAAGAATCAATTCCGTCTGGTAAAACATGTGCGTGGAAAGTTCACATGACGTGCTTTACATTTCTAAAACGCAGGTGAAAAGTAAAATAAACAAAAAAGACCTCGATTTTGAATTGGAATAAAGCGTTACAAAGTTGCACTTGCAGTTGCGAAATTTGCTGTTGTCTTGATTAATCATGTAATAAGTACATCTGCATCTTACGAAGTAAATCTACATCATCAACTGTCCGCCAAAGTTAACACCAGAATTTTCTACATTTTTTTGGTAAAATGTTTCAGCTCTTAACATAAACAACCACCCTGAACATGCAAGAAAGGACCGGGGAGGAGACCATGGGAAAGATTTACCGCTTTGTATCGAGTAAAGCGTGTATAAGAAGCCTCCTCTATGCCAGTGTTAAAAGGTGACAGCTATTCCACAGATTACATTGGAATAATAGTAAAACACATAGGAGATTTCATAATAAATGAGGTAATAAGTGATTTTAGCGCACCCATTATTCTTTTCTTCACTGACGCTGATACAACGACAAGTACATTCCGAGAGAAAATAAGAAACAAGAAATAAATAAATAGGTTGAGTACATACAGAACAATAATTCAATCTTACGCGTACAAAAGAATTACGAAACGCATTTTTAAAGCCGACAGAGATTCAAAAGAGGCATTTACAACAAAAACAAAACTACGCTTTTAATATCACAGGACAATAAATATGCAGTGAAAAGTATTTCAGGGAATAATAATGAAGTCAAGGGACTCGAATCTTGGGGGCACACATCACAAAATGTTTGGAAATTGGATCATTCTAGTTCATAACAAAAGGAGCGAATGGAGAAAGTTAAGACTTGATTTGCTATTTTTCCCTAGAATTTCTGGTTTATGCTGTAATTTATGAGGTCAGCAAATTCGAACCCTGCGCACCCACGTCCTCTCCAAAAACTCACAAAAGCTGGTCAAATAAATGTTAATGGATACGTTTGCATAATATAATAATCTACGCTACATCTATTTACTTAATAATCGTATGAAATTGTGCCCATTTCCCTAGGAGGCTTATATATCCGGTGTAGTATAGATTATATGCTACCAAAAGTTATGTTATGAAAAAAATTCCTGAAAACATAACTAATCGGTCGTTTCATTTCACTTGCTTCGCGGTAAATAACACACTTTTTCTGCAGTTGTTGTTTTCTAACTTAGCAAAATGTACCTAAGGTACATATATTCGATATAAACACCTTCTGTATGCCATGAATCTTCCTGTTGCTTGTCATCGTAAAAATGAGAAAAAAGAGTTGCATAGGAAGTGACTGAGACAATTCGTTCGTAATAGTAATGCCTCTCCATTTTTTGCGAGGAAACAAATATTTGCAAAATATAATCTTTTGGGAGGACATTATAGGGGCAAGTATTAGCGGTATCCCAATTCTAAATCTCATTTTTACGTTTTGACACTTTGGCACTGATGTTCAGCTGCAGACTGCTTCAAAGTGAAAAAGAGGTTATCATCTTTTCACCTCACCTCAATCGCTTTCTGCTCGTATTACTTTTTCTAGGCTCCATTCGTTCCTCTTTCCGTTTTATGCAAGTTATTTCCCAGAGATGATGTCACGAATATGTTAGTCCAGACTTATTTCTAATGAAACTGTCCTCATTAAAATAATAAATTGTGGGTCTCTCTGGTTTACACGTATGCATTCTTCCGTTTTGTATTTTTGTGTAGTTGTTTAAAGATGAAAATTTTACATATTTCGAATAAAATTTGTTTCGCAAACTTGCAATGTTTTACTAGGAAAGTTTGTTTTCATGAGCATCTTATTCTTCATTTGAATGCTCATTTTCAGAGACACTGACGCCAAAATCTCATGGTCCATTCATGCTCTTGTCATTTCACTTTAGAGTTCATTTTGGTGAGAAAAAGAAAAATGAGTGACATAGGGTTAACCGTAGCGTGTCGGAGTCAGCATCAACGCTTGCCGATCTACCCTGTGATGTATGAGAAAGTTGGAGTTGTTTTTATTCAAAAGTCAGGAGAAAATAAGGCCCATGTCATATTTTAATGAGCAAGAAAACCCTCTACGTAAAAGCAATGACATTCTTTCAAAAACTATTCCTTTACCCTTATCAACGGCTTACAATCAACATTCCAAACTTATTGGCCATGGAGCATGAAATATTTGCCCATTTCAAGCAAGTAGAAATGAAATGACAGGCGGGGACTGAATTGGCACAGTAATTTCGCTTGAAAATTTTGACAGCATTGTAATTTTACAGGGAAAACATGTCGATGATTTGCTAAAAATTACAAAGTTGAATCGTGGGGATCTGAGCTGAAACTAAAATTAACACCTCCACAACCAACGTGCATTATAAATTTAGTTAATTAATTGAACTGATATGATGTAAAACCCTTTCCATTGCATGGTTGGAATCTTTTAAGATACATATAGATACATAAATAATATTAGTATAGTTATGGCGTTCCCAGTTTATTTCAAGCATTTGAAAGCCATAATTTTTACTGATAAAATCGCCGACTGTTTGATTTAGAACTATTTATGTGTTCAGTGTACCTAACTTCCTTCAGAATTTAATGAATGAATGCGGCGAAGTAATTGAATGGGACTGCTGAAGAATTCAAGGGCATGAGCACAATCACGTCCAACGAGAGTTTTCTAAACATTTGAGTCATTTAGTTACGT
>JAHZNI010003447.1:0-10261 GCA_027744415.1 Seira ritae | reverse complement strand
TGAAAAATTCTAGTATTTCATGTATTTTCCTTACAATTTACTATTTCCTCATTAACTGATTGACATCAAATTTATCTTATTTGCCTAGACCATTAACCTTCGCTTCGGCTCTCTAATAACTTCCATGAAAAGATCCATCCTAATTCATGGTCAGATGGTGATCTTGATCTACATCTACATTTATATTTCAATTCTCTGGACATAGGTCACCAAACAAACGAGTGCAAGTAACCTCTGACTTTGACATGACATCATCACTCCTTTGTTATCAAATCAAATCAGTGCATCATCATTGTTATTGTTAAGAGGCACAAGCCAGAGCATCGAATCGAAACCCATGGATTTTTCCATAATCAACGCCGGTGGTGGTGAGCGGAATGAGCAGAATTGTGTTTGTGAAGGAGGCATTCCGGTCCAAACAAAGCCGGGATGATTAGTTCATCTTCGTTTGATATCTATAACACGTCAAGGATAGGCATCGTGCCATGCCGTGCGTAGTGCGCACAAGCATTTTACCTTGATCACTTCTCCAAAAGTCGATCAATGTATTTGGCATTCAACATTCAAGAAAAACAATACATAATATCAAAGCGAAATATAAGTAGGTACGGAGCAGAGCTGAGTACGGAGCGGAGGACACGGACAGTATTCAGTGATACCGAAAAGCTTACTTTTTCAACTCACGCATCATCTATCTATCTGCTCGTATGCGAATGCTTACTTACGCCTATAAGAAGTATAACAAGGCCGCCGTGTTGAATGTAGGTATGTATTTTTTAATGTTCAAAATTCTCGGGATTATAGATGGTTGGGAAAAATGTATGCCAAAAAATGTTTTTTTTTCTGGCCATTTCATTTCACTTACGCTTGACAATAATGACATCGAGCTGGTATGGTCTTGAAACTGCTGATGAGTAATATGTTTCGTTAATTGATTTGCTATTATTCCTACGCCCGGATTGATTTTCTTTTTGCAAATTTCAAATTATATAAGTGTCTTGTGTCTTCATCTCTACTTATTTCGCAAGAATGGTCTGACAAATTAAAATTCACGTAAAAATATAGCATTGTCGCACGAGACGAGTATGTGCAGTGCGAGCTGTGATAAAAGTGAAGATGAGTTTTAAAGACGGTCGGAGTAATACAGAATTTCCTTCGAGGCCGAACTAGATCGTAATAATTGTGCAACAAAAAAGTATTGATCACAATATAAGTTGCGCAAGTTGTTCGATTTAAATAATAGAGAATTGAGGATATGGTTATTCCTTATCGTTTATTGCACGAGCCGAGCCGGAGCTGAGCAGAGCGACGCCATAAAAAGGTCGAATGCGTAATTACATCACCATCGCCACATCATTACCATTATATCATTCATCACGAAACCCGATTTAAAACTTTCTAGTTAGACTCTACAGTCTACAGACTCATTCATTTGACTTATTCTCAAGAAGGAGACATATATTTGATTTACTTAATTTAAAAGTTCATTTCGTGGAGGAGGCTTTCAAGATGGAGAGGAAGATAAAGTTGAAGAGTTTTAATCCTTACATTACGTGTAAAATATGTCGGGGTTATTTGATCGACGCGACCACTGTAACCGAGTGTCTGCACACATGTAAGTTATTCTGGCACTTAAATAATTACCTACTTACCTAGCTCATTTCATTTCCAGGAACTAAAATTTCCACTCCGGATGAAGATGAATTTAAATGATATTCAAATTTTTTATATATCCTGTCATGATATAATGTTAACATTTTTTATCTCATATTTTTTTCTTGGAACAGTTTGCAAAAGCTGTTTAGTGAAACACTTGGAGGAGAATAATACATGTCCCGAGTGTGATATAGTCATACATCAGTCACATCCGTTGCAATATATTAGCTTTGACAGGACGATGCAAGATATCGTTTACAAGCTGGTCCCCAACCTCCAAGAAAGTGAGACGACTTTTTGAATGCAAAATTTAAAATTTTTAAAGAAGCTCTTTTCAGTCTCGAACTTTCTTATATAAGACTTGATTTTTTTAATTGATTGAATCATGATGTTGAAAATAGACGAGGCGAGAAGAGAGCGAGAGTTTTACAAGTCCCGAGGCTTGGCATGTCCGAAAGACTTCCCTCCGAGTATTATGGAACCTGAACCGGCCACTGTAACGGAAGACCCGAAACACGAAGAAACAGACTACCATCGGCTAGACGAGCAGGTTAATATCTGTCTGGAGACGAAGAATGGTCCTATGAAGCCCTTGAAAAGGAAATTTCTGCGGTGTTCATCCTTAGCAACTATTAATCACATGAAGAAGTATATCGCCAAGAAGCTCTATAACAACATGGATAAATACAAAGACGTGAGTAGTAGTGGACCAAGCATTAATAAAATGGAAGTGGGTCAAGTAAATTCAGTGACGTCTGTGAATATCCTTTTAAATTGGTCAACTCTATTTTTTTCTTTTGTAGATCGACATTTTGTGTAATGATGAGCTACTCGGGAAGGACCATACGTTGAAGTTTGTCTGCGTCACGAGATGGAGATTCCGTGATCCACCTTTGAAGCTACAGTATCAACCGAAAGTTGAAATATGAGGAGAGCCAGGTGGAAAGAGTGATCGGACCGCAATCGAAAATTTTTATGTAAATTTAATATTACGCAGATATCTATCGTTTTTTGGTTAGAGGAAGAAGTTTTTTTGCGCTGACAGAAAGGAAAGTATTGAATCGTGAAAGTACTCATTTTGTTACGTGAAATCATTGCTGGTATTTTTGTTAAAATCGAAATCGATTCTATCGTTTTGTTGATAATTTATGGTTGACGATGACTACTACTATTTTATAACGTTTTCTCATAATCTTTGCTTTGTATTACTTTTTAAACAATTTTTAATTCCTTTGACTTGAATTAAGATTTGTTAAGTTAAGGACTTTCGTATTGGAACTAGTTTTCCTATAATGTATTCTTTGATATCCGGGAACAAATGGTATTTATGTTAAGAATAATTTTCATGAGTATATAAACGCACTGAAGAAAACACAGACTTTATCACATCTTGTTAGAAAAGAGTAACTGAAACTGGGCCTTTGAATATAGCATGGGGCATTTTTCTAAATTTGAAATGATGGTTTTGTAACCTTTGGATAAGTAATGGAAAGAATTAATTTAGCACAATTTAAAAGAGAGAAGGATATCCTAGATTTCTCATTCGATTAGTTATCGAATTCTATTTAGCTTATCAATTCGAATCCCTGTCAATTCGTCTCCTCCTCCTTTCTTAGTGTCATAGTCTAAACATAGTAGTAGACTTCTAGAAATATGTATGTAGTTTCTTTTACAAAATCGTTATTATCGTTATCACCATGTGTTTCAAGATTCTTAATGAGTAAGTCGAAAATGCTGGCATAGTCGGATATTTTTGTTGCCACGGAACTGCTCCCAAAACTGTGGTACACGTTTCCCCAAAATGGATCAAGTCCTTTGCAAATCTTTAATCATGTGCCGCAATTTAGTCCAGTGACATTTTACATTATGTTTCTTGTTTTGCTTTGCAATAGTCGTTTGATAAGATAAAATAAAAAGCTATAAAAATGTAATCGATTGATAGCTACATAATATAGCATACACGTGTTAATTATGTTAGTAGATTGCGAATTGTTTTATGTACCTAAATCAAGAAACATGAGCTGGGCTGGGCTGAAGTTTTTGTGGAGAAGAAAATAAATTTCAAAAGTTGCAATGTCAACTCTAAATATTTCTCTATTCTTTTAAATACATTTTACATGTCCATCATATCAGAATCCTGTCTTTCTTCATGGCTTCTTTCGCATGCGTCATTGCAAGATTTAATTGGAATGAAAGTAAAAAATATTATAAATTCTGGACGTAAATACACTTCAATTTTGATTTTGACTCGGAGCGAAGTTGCGATCGCCGCAGTTACTTGCGTGCGATGCTGCACCGCACTATACGCGCCGGCCATTGGACTTCTGCCGTTCCAACGCAACGGCTTCTCTCGAGGATACTGTTATATCGTGAATGCAAGGTGTTCATGAAAAACGCAGACAATATGACATATGCTCATCTTCCTGTTTTCATATTAAGACAACGCCACATCATTATAGTTTATGATTCTCGTTGTTTGATTGAGGACGAAAAGGTTTTTTTCATATAAAAGTTCAAATAAAAGTTTGCTTATGGGAATATTCTGGGGAAAAGTGAGACATGCTCCTCAGCTACGTGTACAATTTTGAAGAAATGACAACTCACAAAGGCACTGAACTGCTATATTATGCTGCTGCTTTAGATGTGTTGCGAGCAAACAAAAAGCAAACGACAGAACTACGAGCACGAGCAAACAGACAGACAGACGTCGTCACCTGGTTTGAACTTTAATTGCCGATTATCATCATCAAAAGAATTTTACTACGCGGCCGGTTGACATTTCAGGGCAAAGTTGAAGGGCCTATGAAGTGTTCTTGCGTATAATTCATTTTTTAACCGTAAAACTTTGAATACCGCAGGTGATATAATTAATATTTAAAAAGCCGAAATATGGCCGTTAATTTCATTGTCCGACATTCATCTTAATTATAATTGTGAACCGGGAAAGTTCAAGTTGACCGGGTTTATCGCGAGAAACTAATTGTAAGGCGGCATGATTGGATGAACTTTATTAATACTAAATTTTAAAATTGATGTAAATTATATATATAGAGAAAAACTGTTTTTATAGACGTTCCTGTAGTGCTTTCTTAAACAAACTAGTGCGGGATTTTTAACGTGCCAGGTCCTATCATTATCATATCATCTTGGAATTAGGAAAGGAGAACAAGGAATCGTGTAACAAGCTTGCCAGAAGGGAAGAGAGGAAATAATCCAATTAAGTTGGTAAGTTATATTTTCATGCATTCAGCATGCGTTTGGCACTTATATGGAGCACGAGCGTACTTTATTCCTTCGATGAAAACTTCCGAGTGGACCATGTAGACTTTGTTGAAATGAACCCAAGGCCAAGGACGACGACATAGAAATGATAATTATTTTTTGAAGAAGAACCTCGAAAAATTCAGATTTGTCATTGGTAAAAAACCGCATGTTTAGTTTGGTATGTGACTCTATTGATATGTGAATTGCATTATTCGCAATGCCTTGATTTGTGTTGTGTCCTTCTCTGTTCCATTGTCTTGCGCACTATTCATTTATTTTGCTGACTATGCATGATTGAATTTTTGAATTCGAGTGCAACTTTTTTTGGAAGTTTGTTTCATTGCGCATGCTTGTTTGTTTTTTTTTGTGTGATTATTTATTAGTTGTTGTTCATGTTGCAAACTCCTCAACGCCTTTAAGCAAGGTCGTTCCTGACGCTACCGCTGATGACACAGCTTATCGGTGAGGCCTACATTGACGTCTACCGTCACCAAGAGCGAGTTCATCTGCTGGATACCGTTGTTTCCTTTCCTGTTCGTTGATAAAGGGTTTTTAATTATTATTGTTAATATATTAAGTATTTTTTAAGCCTTGTCCAATTGCTTAAATGCTTCAAGTTATGAGTTAGCCATGCCTTACATTTTTGCTGATTGGTTTGGAAGAATTACAAAAATATAATTTTGTTTGCGGTGCTTTTAGCCTCTTAATGACATTAAGCAATTATTACTGTTTTTGTCTTTACGTTTCACATGCAACGATAAAATATTAAATACGAAAAGAAATCTTGTGGAAGTGGTTACTTAATAAAAACATCTGGAATTTAATTCGTGGATTCTTATTCTTAGTTTCTAGAGCAGTTGCGTTGGTCTAAGTTCTTTCAAATGTAGTTTCAGCGATAGTTGTTTTTTGAGCTTATTTAGTAGGATGTTATGTTAATTATTTTAATGCATGGGGTTTGTTTACTTATTCTATAGGATCAGCGCCTTACGCTATTGTTGTCAGTCACCAATCCAATGTCGTCCTCTAACACTTTTACTGTGGCCACAGTGGATACTGGCCATGAAGACATGATTGTAAGAAAAATCTGGCCCATTCATATTCCCGTATCTGTACTTCAGGAGTGCCTAATTGCTGTTAACTTTGTTTTTTGTAGCATGACGCCCAGATGGACTTCTTGGGAACGAAATTAGCTACATGTTCATGTGATAAGACCGTTCGGGTCTTTGATGTTAATATTAATCATGGCTCGCAAACTTTTGTTGCCGAGTTGAAAGGTCACGAAGGGCCGGTAACGATTTTTTTATTTTGGAGTTCTCTTCATTTTGAAAGTATTGGCGACTCATTGCGATTACGTTTATTGTTCCTTACTTAAAGGTTTGGCAAGTGGCTTGGGCTCATCCCCGTTACGATACCCTCCTGGCATCTTGTTCTTACGATCGGAAAGTAATCATTTGGAAGGAGTCCACGGAAATGAAGCCTGATGGAAAGAAAGTAGTTAAGTGGGATGCTTCCTTTGTCTACGAAGGTCATGATTCGTCCGTAAATAGCGTATGTTGGGCTCCGCCGGAGTGGGGCTTGATGTTAGCTTGTGGAAGCTCTGACAGTAGCATAACTGTTTTGTCCTGGGTTAATGATCGATGGGTGGCTCATAAAATTCCAAATGCGCATACGGTGGGTATTTTTCTGTCAATTCAACTAAGACACGAATTATTGCATTCATTTGTTATCATTTTCAATCATAAACTTGGTCTTCCTCCGTGCAGCTGGGTTGCAATGCCGTATCGTGGGCACCAGCTCAAGCCCCTTCATTCGACAAAACAAGTGAAGTACAGCCCGTTAAACGGTTTGCCTCAGGTGGCTGCGATAATCTTGTTAAAATATGGAGGCTTTTGTAAGTATGCTGTTCTCCACTCACAAAAACATTCATGCTCAATCTAGCGATTATTTTCTCATACTGTTGTTTTTATTGTTTTTCTCATTTCGTTGGCGATGTATTAGCCGTTTCAGGCGGAGACAATCAGGTGGGTAATTGAAAGTACATTTTCAAATGTTTGTAAATAATTTGTATTTAAATTACAAACTATATTAAACTTTGTAGGTGAGTCTTTGGAAGAAGCGCGATACCGACAGTTGGGAGTGCATCAGCGACTCTTCAAAGACATTTATTCAGAACGAGCAGAGAGCTTTGTAGAACGTTGAGATTTTGGTTTTAGTTCTCCCGTAACCTTGCATTAGAGGAATTAATTTAAACTTTCGATCAACGTTTTTCAAAACCTTGTATCCTCTATGTGAATCATCTATGCTATAATTTTTCCGCTGCGAGTATTTAAACTCGACTCTATTTACCTTTAAATTGCATAATTATGTTTTGTACAATGTGTGTATATGATTGAATATCAAGTGAGCATGATCAATGCTTTCAAAGAAAAACATTTTTTCGTCAAATTCGTAATATTATCTTTTGTGAGCATAAAAGCAAGCGCTGTGTACCAAATTGTCCTATTTTTAATTTGTAAAAATTTTACGTAAATATCTAATAAATTGTTTTCTATTAGCCGAGATCGTCAGCGACTTCCATGATCCATAAAAACTCTTAATTGCTTTTCTTATTTTGCAAATCTTCAAATGAAAAATATTTTGCCTGCGTATTTTTAACCAGTGTTTCGGTTTCCCGGCATTTGTTTATGAAACTGACTCCGTTCGTGGTTGCCATGGTGATTTGATAGGGAAACTGTTTACAACACAACTACATTACCTACATCCAACTTTCTTATGTTGAGTCATACGTGCGGTCTGCTCGAAGAAAACTAACTGTAAAATTTAAAAATGTTTTTACTTTCATTCGCATGCAAACTATATTGATTTGCAAGTTGATTGTCCATCATTTGAAGCTACTAGAAAAAGGTTGAGTTATGCATTCTTTTTCCGCCTCCTGACTGATAAGCCTCCACATTCATGATTCTTTCCTATTTAGTATTGTATATGTTTGCAAATGTGATCGAAATAGTCTTTAAAACGAAAAGAATAATTGTACCACGGCTAAACTTCGACATCCGATATGGGAATTTTCGACAAGTTGGCCGGATTGCTTGGCCTAAGACGTAGAGAAGTAAATGTGCTCGTCGTTGGCTTGGACAACAGTGGAAAGTCCACTCTTCTGAATCATTTCAAGTCAGAGGAAACTAAATCTGCGGAAATCGTACCAACGATAGGGTTCAACGTGGAGAAATTTCAGAGTAAGATACCTAGTACCAAAATAATTTAAATTGCTTGAAAATCATTTGATCACAATTACTTTCCTTCTTGGTTCTCTCTTCTTCAGATAAAAATGTAGGATTCACTGCGTTCGACATGTCAGGCCAAGGGAGATACCGAAGTCTGTGGGAGCATTATTATCGAGACTGTCAAGGAATAATCTTTGTGATAGATAGTAGTGACAAGTAGGTGTGAATACGTGGCACTTTTTCGTTAACAAAAAGTACATTTAGGTAATTGATTTGTCTAATATATTCTCTCCTTTTCCTCTGCACTTTAGACTTCGCTTTGTGGTGGCTAAGGACGAGTTGGACACACTACTCCAGCATCCTGACATAGCCAATCGTCGTATTCCAGTCTTATTTTTTGCTAACAAGATGGATGTAAAAGAGGCAATGTCTGCAGTAAAAATATCTGCAGCATTGGGTCTAGATAGGATATCTAATAAGCCGTGGCATATCTGTGCTTCTAACGCTATTACAGGAGAAGGGCTCCAAGAAGGGGTGGAATGGCTCACAGGGCAAATATGGGAGTATGTCGACCGAAAGCGGTGAAAATTTTTAAATCAACAACTCATTTTCATCTTACATCAATAGTTCAACGTTATATAAGTTATTGTAATCAACAATTATGATTAAATTGATGTCTTTTGATCTTTCATCTTCCCTTTTACGCTATACGTTTCAAAGAAATAAATATGAATACATACCTTTTGAGTATGTAATACGTTTCTGGTGTAGAGTTTACCTTAGACATGAGAAATTTCTAAATATTGCTAATCGTTTATGAATTCAATAGAATAAAAAATTAAAATAAATTATACTGATTTAAAAAGGATTTGAAACTCGTTTATTGCATTCCGCGTACTCGATGAAATGTCTGTTAAAATTCAATTATGTTTCTCGAATTAAAAACCACTGTCCCTGAACCAATGGACAGAAGGTAACTTACAGGTAGAATTGCTATATTTTGCGTCCGCATTTAACAATCTGAAGGAAAAAGTCTGCAGAGAGTAGAAGGTTAACATATTAAACGCTATTCATAACAATTAACTTAAAAGTAATAATAAATTAACACAGATAAGACAGACTTGACCCAAATAGTAGCACTCGTACTGAGGGAAATTCTACATGTAGTCTGAACTAAATGAATTAAATATCTTTGAAGTCACATGAAATTTGGAATACATAATAAGTTCGAAGTCAAAATTGGCTCGAAAATTTTTCAACAAAAATTATGTTGTATGCATTTAAAATTAAAAAACGACATTTTAGACAACAATATCTTTAGTGATCAACCCTAAGAGCAAAACCAAAAAAATGAGACCATAAACTATGAAATCAGTCAAATCAATACTAACTTTACAAAATACTACGTGTCTCATTTTTGTTACAAAACAAAAGTCCTTAAAATAAGTCGAACAAATTTCTTAGCTACATGTTTAATATTTTCTTTACTATTTCTCCAACGCTTAAAGGCACGATAAATAAAATAAATAAGACTAAGCAAAGTTTAATTCTTATAACTTAGAAGGCTGAAACAGCTTACGATATCTTTTGGAGGGGCTGGTTGAACCAATAAATTAAGTTTTGAACATTGAATTGCACAATACCTAACATAACAGAATTAAATAAATAATTTGACCATAACAATAATAATTAAGTGGTATCTAGCTAAACTTTTCGGCCCATTTAAAATGTGAGATTGGTTTTAAAAATCTTGGAGATTTCAAAAAATTCAGTATCAATAAGCAATTATACTTATATTCTATTGAAATTGCACCGCGATTCTATATTCTAAACCAAAATGAATTATTTGTTTCACAATGTTCTACACTAGGCTAAATGGACTATGTATGAAACCGTAAGTGAATGATACATGATACAATACATGAATCTTTCACGATATTTTATTCTTTGTTAATCAAAGTCTCTGCTTTCATTGCGTTCCTCTCCTCCACGAGGTGGATACCGTGCATACTTTTCATTCGGACGTGGACCACCTTGGTTACTTTCTTCGTAAGTCCGTTTCTGGCCCCGACCTTGGAACTGATCAAAGCTCTGCGAATCTTGACGCTGACCTCCAC
>JAHZNI010003446.1:0-15940 GCA_027744415.1 Seira ritae | reverse complement strand
AGAAAATAAAAAAACAAGTTAGTTGTATGAAATGTACAGATTTAGCAATTTTGAGAAAAGATAATTTTTTATTTTGGCATTATCAGAATCTCATTTAGGCATTATAAGAACTGAATTTTTGCAATAATGAGAATTTTATTTTGCAAGAATAAGATTTTGGCATTCTAAGATAGAATCGGTTGATGATGATTATTCCAATGAAATGAAGATAGATCCATTAATTATTTCTTAAAATTATTCCTAAAAAAATTGCTTTGGAGGTGGTTCTGGTTCTCCACAATCACTGCACTTCTACTTCAGAAGAAGAAAAAGAAGCATAACGGAATCGCCGGTTGGATACAGAATACAGATCAAGCAAGTTCTTTGCCGATAGATATGTATATCAGGATGTAATATTCTTCAAAAATATATATTTAAATTGATGCTTAATTAATTTTTTTCAACGATTCCATTTTTTCGAGTAGGTAAGTATGTGCATGATGCATATTCATAGATATTGTATCATCGAGCTTATAATATTTACTTACTTTAAGTAGATAAGGTATCGATACAGATACAGATCACCCTAAATACATAGGTACATTATTTCGTTTATTTCTTCCGGCCAGCATTCTCTTTTCTTTAGATTGACTCATCTACATTCTACACTTTTTTTTAAATACTTGTTTCCATTGAAATCCCTCGGCGAATTCGAAAACGGATACGTTTTACTTTTACTTGACTCGACATGATCATCATCGTCAATACTATCTACTACAATACTTTATTTACCTACTACTACCTATGTAGTATGTACCTAATCCCCATTTCTCGTCAATCTACTTCTACTCTGGATTCCTTATTTCCTTTTTGAGAATTCCTCTCTTGTTTTGTTGGCTTGAATGAAAAAAGAAGAAGACACCATGAAGCGACAATTCATTTGACGTACATACTATACTGCATACATACTGTAAATTACAAGACGACCTTTAAAGTAGAGCTGCTAATGAAAGTCCTTGAAAAACAAGATGCGTTTCTATGTCAAAAAATATATATTATATTCTTTGTCTATTCTGGTGAACAAAAAAATGCAATTACGACTTGTAAAATTTGGGCCCCTCTTTTATATTCTATTGTAGGTCTTTAACATTTCGATATGCACTTGTTTCTTCTTTTCCTGAATTCCATTCCTTCAGTATGTATTTATTTATTTTTTTTCGCCATAAATTCTTTTGGTCTAGGCACCGTAGGAAACACGAGCGCAAACAGTGAATCTTGTCATTAGAGACCATTTATTTTTCTGAGAGGGAGATATTTTTTTATCCTATCGTAGTAAGTTAAGTTAGAGGAAAGGAATTAGAACGACATGGTTGACATATCTCTTTATAACTTTCCGATTAGTAAAAAAAATGTAGAGGGAAGACTGAGACAGACTTAGCCCAATTACTTAGGTTTTTTGATATGACTAAAAATAGAGCAAAATAAATGCATTTTCTTTTTTCCTTTTTCATTCTCGACATTTAATTACTAAATTGCTATGATTCGACATGATTTTTTTTCATACTGACTTCATTCTGACTGAGCATGCTTAGGGATGAACGAACTGTTTCAATATATATTTCTTTCAAGATTGTCAATTGAATTCTTACCAGAACCAGAAATTGGCCTACTTTATTCCAACATTAGCGTTCTAATATGCTATGAATTCGGTTTCTGACGAACAAGACCAGATTGATTTATGATGAATGCTTTAGGAGAACCATGTGCTTGGCTTGACAAGAAGACAACACTTTTTCTTCGCGAAATAAATGACTTGTTAATCCATCTTTGAGGAGACTTTACTTTGACTTTGGGATAGGTAGCTCACATTAATATCTGGCTTAGTTTCTCCCCTCATAAAAAATTTATTAATTTGAGATTTTGAACATTATTTCTTCGTCCGAATTATTTCTGTGACAATGACTTGACTATGAGCCATGAGCCATGTCATAATTAGGACTTTCTTCTAAAAAAGCTAGATACTTTTGGGGAGAACTGATATGATACATATATGTATCATGGTACGCCATATCGCCATTCTCGAGCTACAATCAAGTTATAAATTGTCATTCCATTTGCCTTCATGATTACTCCGATGATGATTATTATGATCAACAATGATTTATGTTATGTTTAGACAAAATAGGCTTTCCCACCACACTACTAAACGCAAAATGTAATATTTTCGTTGCGCACACCTTTTCTCTGCAAGCTGCGAAAATGCGCTCTGCTCTGCTGTCGCTGTCGTCGTAGACCTACAAATCTCTCACGTTTATCCTCTACGCACGAAAAAATACCAGCCCAAAAGTATGCATGTAATTCAATGCCGATGGCATTTCTTCAGACAAATCTATCATGTGCATGTGCCCAAAAAGAATTAAAATTCTCCGTAATAACCATAGCCATAGCTATAGCTCGGACGCCTGATTTATATTTTGTAAAGGAAAAAAAAATCAAGTTGTGGCATAGATTTTTTTTGGGGGGTGCTTAAGATGGAATAGTAGTTTACCTATTTTCCCAAATTTTTTCTTCTGTCATCAATATTATTATTTTGCTTCTGCACGAGAGATTATCGTTGTATCACATTACTTTATAATAATGGTAGCGTGAATGGTGAATAGCTCGTGGATATTTGAGAAATAGCTAGCGTGTCGTGTGTTATCGCATCGCGCTCCTTTTTTTTGCGACACCCCACATAAAATAAAAACAAAATCAAAAGAGACGTTTCATTTCTTTACGGCGTTGTCACCCCATTAAGCATAAACAAACAAGCTAGGTAGTATAATAATATGTAGGTACATGTATAGCCAAGGGCATCATAACCACCACCGGGCATTCAAATTTTAGGCCTATCCTCTTGGAATTTTTTTTCACATTCCATTGTAAATTGTAATATCATATTCCCCAGAGTCGTTTCTTCATGTCACAATCACAATCCACAATTTTTCAGCAGTAAAAAAAGTAAAGCAGATTTTAGATGTCTTCTTCTAACTAACAAGTCATTTTGTCGCTTTCATTGTTATCCTCATAGATCAAAACATCAACAACGTCAATCTCTATCTTGAAAAAAATAGACATGTTATGTTTTGGCAAAAATTTACTCTTTTTTTGTAATGGATAAAATGTACCTTTTTCCCCTCTGCAATGTCAAAACCCTTCGTTCAGATGATTAGAAGAAACACACAACAAATTTTCTTGAGCAATATGCAGTAGTAAATGATGCTCTTGCACTCTCATGTTTTCAGTGTCACGACAAACACACCTGCCTCAGAATCAGAATTTGCAATGCCGTTGCCGCTGCTGTTTTTTGTTGCCGTGCAAAGTATTCACTCCTTGACATAATTGCTTAACTATACAAGAGTAATTAATATTCATGGTGTGGTAGAGGATTCGTAATATTCTTCTTCGAGAAATTCTATTCCACCCATCAAACTCGATAAAAACAATCAGAAGGGAACCTCAAAATTTAAAAAATATACAATTATTACTGTTTAGTATGTATACCCATTAGGTACATACACACATAGTATGAATATTTCAAAAAAATGAGAGTTCACTTGAAAATTGCCATTTTGTTTTGTTTTGTTTTTGTGAAGGTGAGACAAATAAAGTCCCTACCTACTTTTTTTCAGTTTACATATTATGTACTGAGAGCTGCTGCACCTCTGAAAAAAAATCTTTTTTCTATACCTTTGTTTTCATCGAAAATTATGAAGATCATGTTAATATGCATTTTTTAAAGCAGTGCGTCATCCTCATCATCATCATCGTCATACACCTTCTTCGTAGGTATATATCATTGTTGGAGATTGCAGAGGTTGATTCTTCTTCATCCCTTGGATATTTACCATTCGAATTCAAGCAGTTATTGTTAGTAGGGCAACGGCAAGCTAGTAAGTTGTAATACTCTTACAAATGATTATATTGTTGATGCGTAAGTGTGCATTTAGTAGAGAGAAAAAAATAATATCCCAATAGCTTGCTCTTCTTGGTCATTCATATATTTTGACACACACATCCATACATAGTTACATAGATGAAAAAAAATCATTATCATCTTCATCACATATTGTTATTATTATTATTATATATTAGCACACATTTTTAAAAAAAGTTTTTTTTCTCCCTTGTGCATTTCACTTGCCTACCTACCTATGCAGAATATGAATATGAGTGAGTGAGTGTCTGACAAAAAGTCAGTAAAAATATGAATTATTCGTGGCTTCTTGGCTTTTTACTATATAATGTATAATCAGGTTGTTTTTTCTGCATGCCATGCCACAAACAAGTTTATAACAACACAGGGAGAGCAAGTATGAAGTCGCAAGTCGCGAAATAGATTGGATTATGATGACGATGATTAAGAGAGAAGGGCTTTTTCACTTTAAGCAAAATTCTATGCCTTTACTAGGACTGAATATGTAGTGTGTCAGTCAGTCCTACAATTTTCTATCAAACTTGGACGCTGGTGGTGACTTTGAACTTTGCTGCTCAATTTTTGTGTGAAGAAGTGAAATATAAGTATGCAGGTAAATGTAAGAAGGGATGATTATAGGTAATGTTCATACAAGCCTGGTGATTATATATATTCCAAATTCTAGTTGAAGATTTGAAGATGCAGCATGCTCGAGAATAAAAAAAAATGTGTGTGGCGACCTAGAAGTATCATTGTACAATTTTAAATGGTAGTGATGATCTTACTGACTTACTAAAATAAATAAATATAATATATTCTTGCCGACTTTTTGTCAGTCTCCAAACAATACTCACATAGTAATCCTTTGAGTACCTATGTTGTAGTATGTGCTTTGCATATTGTTATGATCATTATAATAAAACTACTTTTGCAGTTTGCACTGACGATGATGATGAGGACGATATGGTGATACATGATTTATTACCAAGTACAGTATATAAGATTTCGCATAGCTGTACTTTTACGCAAAAAAAATGAGGAGATAATCTTCACTTTGAGCTATAAAAGCGTAGTATGTATTGCATGGAAGTTGAATTTTTTTGTCAAAAAATATATAAAAACCGTGCGGCGACGTGCCTTTAGCTGTAGCCTTTAATATGGATATAGTCCTTAAAATTGAGTCCTTGGTAGCGTCTTCTTTTTTTGGAATCTTTTTTTTCTCCCTCTAAGCCATCATTACTTACGGTAATAATAATAATAATGATATGGGAGATGAAAATGGCACAGAACAATGCAAATAATGATAACGTGGAGAATTTTTTTTAACATGACCGCTGCTTCCGTTAATATAACGATTAATGATTATTATTAGCAATCTTCTTTTTTTTCAAGAGAAACATGAATGCAATTTAGCAAACATCTTCAAAGCGGCATGAAGATGAAGAGAGCGAAAAGAAGAAGAAGAGGCGCACAAAAAAATGATAATGAATATGTAGAGTTCGTACAATAGAATACAGGTACAGGGTACAGGTGCAACGTGCAGGTTGAGGTTGAGATGCTAAAATGAAACAAAAACAGTTCATAATAAGATGTCTTTTGTTTACCAAAGATGAAGTTTTATGCGTTGAATTAAACAAATTCCATTGATGAAGAACACTCGAAATATTTCAATGACAATTATATATCAGCAGAGAGGAAAAATATTTTAAGGGGAAGAATACATTTCGATGCCTATTTTAAGTGTCCTCTACGTCTACTGCTTCACTTTTTGCAAAGGATTTATAGCTCTTCAAGTTTTTCTACTTCTGCGGAATTTTATGTTGTGACCTATGCCATCAATTTGACTTGACAAACCTTCTTACCAAGAGACCAACGAAGACCAACTCAGAAAATATAAAAAACCAATGATTTTTATGACATGAACAAAACCTCAAGACAAAAACATGAAAATCGATAGGAAGACAATGACATTTTACTGTACATAAATACATACTTACTTATGCTTACATTTTACATGCTAGATTTTGATTTGATGATAATCAACTTAAATTTTTCTTTGTGAGGCCTATTTTTTAACTATAAAATATTTTGCTAGCAAAGATGTCTTCTTATACCCTGTATTTTTATATATAATTTTTCATGTAGGTTTTTAAAATATTCTTTCCCGATTTGCCCATGATAAATTTATGTATCCGAAAAGAAACAAATGTATAGACTTTAACGAGTTTTTTTTATAAATGTACAACACCATTTTATTTCCGTCATTCGCACCGCGCAAAAATATATCTAATTCCACCTTAAGCAGATAATTGAAATCGTGCACAACATAGATACATCAATAATTGTTTTATTATTATTATCGATTCCGATTATAATTATCTTATTATATCGTAGTCTGTTTGGTAGACATTTAAAAAGATATTGTAGAATATATTTTTTGGAATAAGATTAGGATAAGATTTAGCTATTAATATTTTTTTTAGTTATCCCACACACACATCACTTTCAATCACTGTCACAGATTATATGAAGTTTCACCTTTCGTGTAAATATGAATATCAATCTTTCAAATTTTGTTTTATGTAAAATTTGCTTTTTCAAACTTGAACTACGCATGATATATATAATATAATATAGTAGTATGATAAGGCCCTTTCCTATATATATTTTTTCTGTCACAACTTTTTTCGTTTAAAAAATGCTCATGAAAAAAAATTCAAGTTATTATATACATATTATGTTGAATGATGAACTTGCATTGTCTTTGCGAATTAAGAATGTAATCGACTCAATTTAAGTATTTTATAGAATGAATAAATATTATGTTATTTTGTTGTCTAATATTTTTTGATAACATTGTTTATTAATTATATTACATTAGGAGTACTACTGATATATTTTGTTAGACCTTTTGTTTTTCATGTTTGTACCGTTAATTAAAATAAAAAAATGGACGTTGTTACACACGAGCGAAAGCAACATTTTCTAACTTTGTGATTGCATTGGTTATTATTATTATTATGATTTGATTTTTAGGAATATACTTAATATTGAAGATGCATGAGTTGAGATTATATGATATGATCACGTTGATCTGGAGCAATATTTCGTAATAAAATCATAATCATAATCATGAATAATATCATGACACGTTTCACTTCATCGACATTTTTGCTGCCGTAAACATTCAAAGTTTCACTTTAATTCATTACAAAACTTGTGTTGAATTCGAACAAGACTACGTTATTTATTTAAATTGATCAATTGATCCAATTTTAATTTCATTACACTACACTGCTCAATTAATGGAGGTCATTGATGTTGGTGGCTCTGGTGGGGGCTTTTCAATTAAACTTGTTAGATTTTAGTTTATTTAGAAATTACAACTTGTGGCCAAAGGAAAAAATAAATAATAATAAGCTTAAAGAGTTTAAGGGATCGTCGTAACCATAACCTAGTGACCACGACTAGTAAATTGAAAAAAAATTAGAAATTAGTTACCTCTCTTTAAAATTCCCTGTAATTTAATTACTAAATGCATATATTCACCTCGAATGAACTCCAGGCAGAAGATAATTAACTTGGATGACTGAATATTTTATTCCAACTGCGATGAAATGGGAATTACTATACGGTGCTTGAGGTGAATGAATGTTCTTATCTGGTGGCGACATGTGAAGAAATAAAAGAGTCCAAAACAGATCGCATTCTTCGCATCATCAATATTATGCATGCATTTAGCTAACCCAAATCAAGCACTTGTTTAATGTGCAAATAAAAGTCTCTTTTTTAGCAAAAACACCATATTGCATCAAATAATTTGAATTCATGTTCTGCTAGATTAGAATTAATGCTACAAAATTTCTCGCACAGTTTTAGAACGCAATATAAATTCTGTCATTCGTATTTACTATTTACTACTTCCGACAATTTATTCATTGCATATACTTACGCATCAAAATTGTACATAAATTAGTCCCCTAGGGCTAAAAGATGAGTATTTTGCCAACAATGGAAGCAACCAAAATTTACTCAATAATCAATTTTATTTGTGCTGCTAATGAATTATGTATCCATAGATTTTTATATTTTTTTGTGAAGATTGGATTTAGCAAAATATTTCAAAATTGACAGGGCGATCCATTAAAGAATTAAACTGAGTTCTGACAATAAGTTTTATGCGTCATTCAAGAAAAGTGGAAATCACAATAAGCGAATTCTTTGTCGTAAGATAATTTAAACAATGAAAATGTCTAAACTAAAAATTTCAAACTTGTCATCATAAGGTTAACATTTATTTCTTACTTTGCCTATTTGCAAGAATAGCAAAAATAGTGTCTTATTCATTCTTTCACAAACTGAAAGCATCGATGCATAATACTGCTGATCTTCCACAAACGCACGTGACTCTAGAGCCCATTATAATATCCTGAAGGCAGGATGTGTCCGTCCACATTTAAAATCAATGACTTCATCAACTGCAGTGATTTACATGAGACAAAATTTTTACCACGAAGAAAGTCTGGTGGGGTCATCAGGTAATTTCAGGTCAATGGAGCATCGAGCAGGCCTAAGTACATTGCGAAAGCTCCCATCGTAAAGGTACCTGCTGCACTACAGTCTTATTTTAAATTATTCATATATATGTAATATTCCAGTATATTATGCACTTTTGTTTGATTTCCTTTGGATTGCAAAATTTTTAAGGATTGATGTAACCACCTACCTCCCTACTACACTGCTGCTGGGGTGCTGGCTCCTGGGTTTCCCAAGAACGCTAACTCCCAACTCCCTACACGAGCTCGTTCCTTCAAGTACTGGGCTGTTCGAAAAAAATTAAACGTGCCTGCGAAACTCATTTAAAAACTAATTTTCGGCAAATGTAAAAGGGATTCATGGCCTAATGTGCACCACAGAATTCCTCTCTCAACTCCCGTTCATTTACTATTTCCGGAAACCGTGATGCGGTCAACAAAGCGACATGATTTACTTGCTTTTGAGCATAGTAAGAGTAAGAATATTTCATTTTCATTTAATTTCACCACTGCCAACTCATTCATTGAAAGAAACGTTTGCCGTCACCAAATTATTCCACATAGGTATTCATCGTCGTCATGTGAGTAGATTGGAAACTAGAGTCGGAGCCGTAGTCGTCGTAATTAATAAAAAAAACCATCATTGTCTTTGGCATGTGAGTGCTGCTGCGGTTATATATTATGCGTTTGAGTGTGTGACACACCAAACATATTACCTACACATTTTATTTATGAATCTATTTTTATCAAATGAATTCGTGATACATAACGTGAGTTGTCCAAAAAAATTATTGCTCTCACCACTACCACCACCACCACTACAAGTACTCTCGCGGTTAATCATACATTCATTCAGAGGCGTTCTTTAAACGTCGCATTTAATCCACGGCCAATCAACGATCCAAACTTAATAACTAACTTTGAGTGGAGAGAACATTTTGGTGCAATCAACTCGACCGTCGTAGAAGAATATAGTATTTTAGCTTGACAGTAGGGAAACTTTACATCATGTTATGTCACTTAAAGTTTGTGTAAACACGTAATCAGCGTCGTCGTCCCTGTCGTTTTCTACATCAGAGGAAAATCACTTTGTTTTTTTTCGCGTAATATTTTAAAATAATTTTTTTAGCAAAAAGTGTGAAAAGAAAATACATAGTTTAGTGTTAAAATACATGACAAAAAAAAGTTTGCTTGCCCAAGTATTTATTACTTTTGAAAATGTTTTTAAAATTACGAAAAATGCAGTTGTAAAATAATCATACAAATTAATGACGTTGTTGCATTGCATTGCATTGCTTTGCTTTACAGTTTGCAGTATGTAGTATTGAAAGAGAAATGACATTACAAAAGTAAATGACTACACGCGGAAACTATATGGTGGTTAAGTCATAATTCAGAGGGAATGAAAAGTTTCAAATCATGAATTGAATGAACGAGGCAGTAAAATTTAAGGAGTGATGAAATCTCCCAGAAAAAAAACTCCTCACTGTAATCATTTAAGTTTGAACGTTGATGGTTGATTGATACGATGCGAGACGTTGAAAACTTCGAAAGCCTAGAAATCCTTTTGGTAGGCTAAGAATTTTTCCATGAATACTGCAACAAACCACAAACTATGTAGGCAGGTGCATCTATAGGTAGTAATAATGATTTTATGAATCATAATGCAACACTTGGATCTTGGATGTGCAATGTGAAAATTCGTTTATGATTTTTTTTCTTCGAATAATAATATGTAATATTATTAAATATTATGCATCTTTATTGTCATCTTATAAAAAGTAAGGAGGACACATTGTATTTTCTTTGCAAATGAGGTGAGATGAGGAGATGTGTGAAATATGAGTGAGCATATAATTGAAGAATGATCACGTGCTGACAGCGACAGCAATCGGAATATAATATTTGACGTTGAATGTTTTAAAGAAAAATCATTATTTAAAGTCTGTAGGAATTAATAAATTAATATATTTTTAGAATAAATGAAATTGCGACAGAAAAGTAATTTTTCATTAAAAAATAAAGTTTGAATAGATTGATTGTAGTTCTAAAATCACTGAAAATTGCATGCTTTAATTTTTTTTGGAGAATATTTTTTCTTTCGCAGATCAATCAGTGGAACAACGAAAGTGAAAAGGTTTAGGAAATGCACAAATGAAAAAAATGCAAATTGAGTGAGGAATAATCTGATGTATTTCCTTTATACAATAAAGTCCAATACGGTTTTTTTGCAAAATGAAACGCTTTATTAACGTAATCCTAGTCCAATCATGTGGAAAAAAACAATCGACTCTCTTGTACTAGGAAATGCGCTGAAGAAATAATAAATACTATATATATTTTTTAAAAAATAGGCATTTAATTAAAAATAAATTTTTTTGACCAGTCATATTGCATCATTGAGTACCCAGTGACTCTTTTTCTATTTCCCCCATTCGTCCGTCCGTAAGCCACATCTTTCCCATGCGTCATCATCATCCTGATTCTGATTTGATTCAAAAAATGGAAAATTCATAGCGACTACGTCTTTTTTTTTCAAAAAATCCCTTTCATTCATGAATGAAAATCTGCATTTTCTTGTTCCTGTAATAATGCTTCCTGCAGCGGATGGACATACATAAGACAAGGTAACGTAAGACATCACATCACATTCTATTTTTTTACGTCTTTCCTTTCCTTATCATATGAAGAGCACACGAGGAGGAGAGGGAGAGAAGGTGTCTGCTTGCGGCGATAACATGACGCATCATCTCTCACTCTTTCATTATCAAGCACATTTTCCCCTATCATTCGAAATGGGCGAGGAAGATAGGAATAGGATGATGATGATTACTACTACGATGATTATTGGGATATTGTTAAAGCGCATAGTGTGCACTGCACAAGATAGATAGCAAAGTGCATTGTAAACACAATGTTTTTTTTCTGTATGCAATTTAAAATAGCACTTTACTGAAGCAAATAGCCAATGCCCATTGCTCACCACAAATCAAGAATATAGTATAGCCGCGCTGAAAAGGTCAGCGAACTGTGACTGGCTGGCTGACTGAGTGACTGAGGAAGAAGGGAAGATACTCCTCTTTTTTGAGGAAGCAGAGCGAACCTCACACAAATAGTAATCCTTTAGCAACTTTGCAATTCGAAAAAATATATTGTCATCCCATCGTTGCAATGCAACTGCAAGCGCACCTTTCGATATTTCCCTCTTTTCTTCTTGCTAATTCATATACTTCCATCTGATTATGATGAGAAGAGAAGGAGCATCTACCTAAATGCAAAATATGATGAATAGTAATTTTTTTTGTATGACTACCGTAGTTAAATGGTAATTAGGAGCTTCACAAGTAACATACATAGATCTACTGCTATAAATCCTCCCCACCAATCTAGTTTCTTTACGATGGATTGGATGGAATTTTTATGGTAAAATTTTTTTAAAAGAAAATAAATTTATTGCGGAAGTCCAAGTGCAATGGGAAAAAAGGAAATACATAGGAATGGGGGAAAACGACACATAATGTTTTTGTAAGAAAAAAAGATGATCTGCGGAAAATAATTAAGGGTTGACAAAAAAATTGTAATTATCAGATTCATAGACAATATGCAAAGTAGGTAAAACTATATTTTCATTTTTTGACTGGAATAATTTAAAAGAAAAGGAATGGGAAATTAAAGACGTTCAACATTTAAAAGTTGGAGCAATTTAAGGAAGCAAATATAGACGCTATGAAGTTTAAACGGCTGTTTGATGCGATTTTTTATAAATTCAGGCAGCACCTGTGCCTACTGACCCAAGTCGCATACTTTGGCCAAAGTGCATGCGGTTTGAGCCAAAAGTCTTGTAAACCACGTTTGTTAAAACAAAAAGTATATATTTGCAGTTGATACTTTTTGGAAAGTGCACTTTAATTCAGCATTTTAGATTAAGCTAAACACGGAGATAATACAAATACGTACATAGTTATTGCTGCTGTGCAATATATTATGCTTTCGTATTTAATATTAGAATGTGCAGACATTAAGAAAAAAATAATGGCGTCATCGTCATCACATCACCATCTATCTCCTAGGCAGTTTTTTTTTGTATGAGGAACTTTTATAGATGCTTTTTTTTGCGTGTAGCCACTCTACCTGTCGGGATAATCATATATGAAAAAAATTGACCTGTTGACCCAGTTGTTTCCTGTATGCGAGGAGTGGTCATCCCATAATATAATATCATCATCATTTTCACTTGTTGTTGGTCGAAATATCTGAAATGAAACTCTGTTAACATCATATAAAGTAAGTAAGACAGGGTTTTCTTTCCCGACTGTCAATGTATTGATTCATGCTACATTGTAATATGTTGTGTTGTTTGTTGGCGAGAGATTTGAATAGTTTTTGCGTGCACTGGCACTGGCACTGATGATGATAATGAAAATGAAGTGTGCATGTATAGTTAAGTTGAAGGAGAAGATGATGTCTCGAGGAAAAGAAAACTCATCTTCCACTGATTCATGCTGCCTAAACCTACTACTACCTGCCCAACAGCATTCAATAAATTTTCCTGTGTAGTACGTGCATAGGTGCATACATTTCAGGTTTTTTTTTCTTTACTTTTCCCCCATCACCAGGTAGGCAGGTAGAAAGAGGCAACAATTACGAAAAAGTACTTTCAAAAACATTAACATCATAAACGCATAACTCAACGTATGAAACGTGAGGTTTTGGGTCCTTTTCGAGGAGAGACTTCGTCCTGCGTCCCATGACGTCCCTCTGTATTGTATGGTAAAATTCTTTAATGGGGAAGCGAAACCAAATACAATTTTGTTGCATAAACTTTAAACAGCAATCGCAAATCAGAATTACCAACTTTGATTTAAGTATTAATAGCGTACGTGATTTTTTTATGAATCTATTCGTGAAGGTTGGGCCTCTTTTGGGCATGAAGTTTGAAAAGAAATTGTCGAATTCACCTCGCAAGATTTTCTAGTTGTGCTTAATGAAGTAATAGTTTCGGGTAAGAGGATGACATTTCTTTGGATTTGAGATACGCCAGGCAAACAGTTTCGCATGGATCCCGGATACCCAGATCAGTATTGACATACATGATGAATTTATGTCATCGAGCAGACTCCGAAAAAGGATTAACCGAAAATGTAAATTGGTGAAAATTCAGCTTGGAAGAAGTCCAAATGTGTTCGTGGGGGCAAATGAGATTTTATGCAATTGGCAAACATAAAGATACAATCTCGTAGGTCATTAATTTAAGACTTTTGACAATAAGTCTCTTTGCCGTTAATACGGACGCAAACGCAAAATCTTGGAATAATGACGTTCTCCCACAATTAGTCATGCATATCAAAGCAAAGAATATATTAATATTTACCTATACGATGACTGTGCAGGGTAAACAAGTCAACAATATTTGTCGCGAGCCACATTAAATGAAAGATAATAGTAATTAGTAATTTATCTGCAATGGTAGTTGCCATATTCATGATTAAATTCTCATAGTTTTTGCTCGTTGGAGTTTGCTCATTTACGGAAAAAACACGAAAAAGCTACTAAGTAGCAAGCAAAACGGGAAATCTCTTATTAGTTCGTCCTTTATGTTCTTCATTGACTCCAATGATAATCGGCGAAAGTTGGTATTTATAAATAAAAAACTTTCACCGATGAGCTGGACCCTCAGAGTTTGGTTTATAAATATGAGTAACATTTTTTGCGATTTTGATTTGATCTTTGCAATTTTTTGTTCTAAGGGATTCAAATTTTTCTCTTTATTAAAATCTAGCGCCAGGGTCAGGAAAGTTTTCAGGTCTCCCTGTAATGAGAGACCAAATTTCAGGGTTCCATGCAGAAAAAAATAGTCAGGCTCGGGGAAGCGCACCACCAGAGTGTGTGTGGTATTAGTTTACCAGCTAAAGCTCACCAGCTCAGAAAAAATGGATTAGTTTATGTAAAAATAGCCATGTAATATGTTTGTTAATTTTAAGGTGCTTGCTGATGAATGACGAATATGACAACCATTAGTCTAGCTCAGATTGCATGTTTAATTTATAATAAAATATTTATAACGCGCAGATTTAAATATGTATGTATGATTGGAACATAGGTCTAGGAAATATGAATTACACATTTGAATTTATGAAAGCAGCAACCTTAGTAAACGATCTTTACTTTTGAAAGTCAAAATCCAGCAAACGAAACTAACTTTTAAATTTAACGCATTCAAATGAAAGCATCAGTAATGTTCAGAGAAGAACATATTATGCAAGAATGATAGAAAGGATGGTGTATGATTAAGGAATTATGTATTTGAAGAAATAAAAATTTCAGGGACCTACAGACTTCAGGTTGTATTTAAATTTCAGGTAAAGTTTGAGAATCAATTTTAAGCCAAAATGTTGCACTACCTGACCTGAGCATGCCCTGAATTCCAATTACCTGCTCCTGATTACGAGTCCTAGCGCCCTCCTTTAGACCAAATGGCAAATTAGATATGTAACATAAACCAATCTTAGCATAGATGAATGATCATGATTAAACTACAAACCAAAACGCAAACATAAATTGCTAGATACAAAAGGACTAGAATTTATCTTGCTGGGAACCCAGGAGTAGGTTCCATGGTAAAGATCCTCTTAAATGAGAATATCTTTGAACTTTCACAAGAAACCTACTTTCTAGATTTAGATCGGCAAAGGGTCTAAAAGACTTTGAAATATACTTTTCTGTACAATTTTAATATTCAAAATAAAGAGTAAAAAATTGATACAGATCTAGATCACTTCGTTTTTATTCACCGCGTTGCATAAGCTTCTGACGGTGGAGCTTCTTTTTGGAAACCTTCTTCTTCACCGGTTCCTCTTCTTTCGCCTTTGCAACAACCTCCTCTTTCTCTGATAGGATGACTTCAATATGACACGGACTGCTCATGTAAGCTAGAAACAAATTTAAAAAAAAATTGTCAGTAGATTCATTGCACAGCAGCAGCAGCAACAACAAGAAAAGGTAATATTAATTTCACAGATGTTTTTAACGTTTGCCTGAATAGTAACAGAAAGCAACTTACCCATCGATTAATATTATAAAGCTACATTAAATTCTCATTTTAAATTCAGAGTTTTTCCACATCACCATATATAGAATAAAAATTGTCTTCTCCGTGGTGTACCTGTGCACATCTACCAACTCCTCCATTGAATCTGCGGAAGGGGACGCATTCCTTCTGCTCGATGACATTTTTAAGATACCTCACTGCTCTTCTGAGGGGCATCCGCTTGATAGCACAAGCAGTTTCCCTGGTGTTCTGTTCAAATCATAATTAATTAAGACATAAATACTGCAATATGTACAACGCCATGATAATAAAAAAATAAACCGTAGACTGACGGAACAAAGAAGTAGCAAAGCATGTAGTTATGTACAGGATTAAATCAACGATGTTTAAGATTATATTCACATGCACAGATAGTGCGTTAAA
>JAHZNI010003445.1:0-12463 GCA_027744415.1 Seira ritae | reverse complement strand
ACAACCACGCTTTTTTTTGCTTTAATGGAGCAAGAATAAAATCAGACGCTCAGAATAAAATGATTGAAGCTCTGCTCGAAAACATTTCAGTCGCCTCTTTTTAAACCACGAGAAATAATTATTGCATGGGTCTATATTCTACACAGTCATTTTACGGATTATCTATAAACATGAAAATATAATATGATTTTGCAGATATGTTTGAATCCTGTAACTTAAAAAAAAATTTTAAATTGAAGTGGTTGCTGACAACAAGATATATAAAAATGATAAGCATCATCTTCAATTCCTCTGAGTGCATCTAATGAACGAAAAGAGCACACAGCACCTGTACCTGTACTTCAGGTATAATTTTTGGGGCATCAATTTGCAACATTTTTTTGTCTCGTGAGAGCACCTATAAAATCTACTTACCACAATTCAAATTCAAATCTGCATCCAAGCTTCCTGTTTATAATTTGATCAATGCAAAAGATAAATAATATGTATATGGCTTACTTAGTAGTTTGGCGTATTGAAGAAGATATAGTAACTGGTATGTCATCTCATCATCACATCATGACATGAGCGAGTAAAACAACTTCAAGAAGGAAAATACTTCATGTCTTTTCACACATTGATTATGTCCAGTCCGGAAAATTTATGGATTCTATTAAATTAATCAGGACGGTTTTTTAAAATATTAAGCTTCTTACACTTTCTAATACCGAATTGCCGGATTTCTCCATGGCAATGAATTTCACTTTCATCTCTGATTGTAAGAGTGGTTTTGAGTAATAAGTAAATCAACGTGACAAGCTTAAAAAAATGTGTAGGCGAAATGCTACATTTGTGTAGTGATGGTGGAAGCAACTCTTCATGTTACATATCTCGTTTAGCATTTAACTTACACCGTACTTAAGATAGCTTTTTTCCCTGTCGCATCGGATATTTTTTATGATTCGGTGTAATCCGATCCTGAAAAATCCTCTTTATCATCTTTCGTAAAAGCATTTCCCTCATTTTTTCATGAGTAGACGTTTTTGCCAAAATATAATTGAGAATTTTTCAGAAAAAAAATATTATTAGCCACTCTGATTGTGCTCCTATGCAGGCATTGATTTTTCAGGTATGAATTATCAGGGGGAAAATGCATCATTGATGAGTAAGTATAGTAGTCAAAAAAAAGTTGTATCTTTCGTCAGAAAAATTCGTTGCTGAGCTGAGCGAGAGGCATTCATGATATTATGATGATGATATTGGCGCATAGTTCAGTCAACCAGATCTGAACTTTATCAGCATTTTTAAATCCAAGTCAACAACCAGGTTTCGTTGCTACAGTGCTTCTTCGTTCGAGGGAAAGAGTTGTTAATGAATCGAACCTAGTCAATATCAATGCAGCAGGGCTAATACTTTTTCTCCTAAGACGGGAATGACGGTTGAGGAAGGGATTAATAAAAAAGCGGATTTTTTTCTGTGTGGGCCACCAAGGCAGACTTGGCTCATCGTAAGTCAACCCCATGGTGTTTGTTGTGGCATGGCAGGAGCAGAAATGAGAGATGTTCTGTCTTTATCGAAAATGCCTGTGTGGATTGTATATTGCATTGCATATTATCTCTTCGGCCGTTTTCCTGGCCTTTCTTTAATTGTCTATGCTCGTAAATGCAGAGACGAATCATCATCATTGTTTGCGCACAAGTTTCATCTTCATCTCAGGATTTAAATGCTGATGGTCTGTCTGCCCTGTCAGGGGTTTTGCTGCTAGAGGATTCTCTTTTTTTGCTGATTTTCTGAGAAATTCAAATATTATTTTTTTATTGCCAATAAAACGATCAATTTCATTTTCCTGACTTTTAGAGAAAACCCAAAGAGATTTGTTTGCGCACGAATAGGAAATTATTTTTTTAAATGCAAAAGCGCATCATATACATAGATGCAGACTAACTATAAGATGGACTAGGTTTGAATCAGGGACAATGGTTTTCCTGGAAGAAAGGGAAAAAATGTTATCTCTGCGCATCGTGAACGTTTGCTCAACCCCTTTTGATCACTTGAGTGTAGTACATAATCAAAAAGAAAATTCTTCTTGCATTTTCAGGAAAAACGCATACTACATACATACCTTTCCCCATTCCAGCCAGCCATTCTCAACAACAGCAACCCTTCTGCAGTATTAACCCCACACCCTCATCTGAACTAAAGTATTTTTTTCACCCTAAACACCACATAACATTAATTTATAGCAGAGTTGAACACATGTGATGTTTGGTGGCCATGATCTTGTAATCTTCATTCATTCCCAATGAAAACAAAACGATTGAAATGTGCAACCTTACATTGTAATCTAGGAAAGGCCAAGAAGAAGAAGATGATGTTGTTGCTGATGCTGATGATGATGAAGGCAGTAATTGAAGAAGAAATTGCTGCCTTCAGTATAAGACCTATACATCGGTAAAAGCACCGACTTTCTTGGAACCAGATTTGTTTTCCAACCAGGCTATTTCTTTTACCTCCGCAAGTCCTTCCGCTATACATCCTCTACTATTATAATTGATTGTGGCAGATCACATGCATGTACATATTTTTTTCTTCTGAATCTTTTTTTGCAAGTGAAAACATATGAAATGTGAATGCACTGGTAAGTATCCACAGACAAAGAAAATCAATCTTCCCTCATTCACAGACTTTAATAACTTCATCCTGCATCTCGTTATACGTCTTCAGGATAATGAATTATATTTTATCAAAAAAATAGCAGCACGGCAGCGGCAGCATTGATCTTGGTGGTGTTGGTTGATGTTGGTAGTAGTAATAGCGTTACTTTATGAATACATTAATTATTTATTCATTTCAGGTTTTTATACTTGTAATTTCAATCGTCTTTTTTCTATATATTTATTCCTCTCAAAATCCAAACTGTTTTTTCTTCATCATCGTCCTCTTCTCCTTCTTTTCTCCTCATCAATAGTACAATCATCATGACCAATTATACCAACATTGCTTTTTAATATAGTTTTATCTAACCTTTTCGTCGGTAAACTTTGAAACCTGAGGAAAAAAATACTTTTTTGTCGGTCGTCCGTCGGTTGCAATGCAAAAGTTGTGCAACAACAACCATACAAACTTGGTAAAAAAAATGCAGTAGCATCATCAGGAGCAACTTCGCGTTATCTTTTACCATTATCGTCCCTATCATCGGTAAAATGCCATTAGTCTTGTTACAGGTATTTACCACTATTATACGCTACCCAGCTTCGGTGTTATTCCCTATGCACTCGCGGACTTGAAACAGGGAGGGAATAAGCGCAAGGCTGACTGGCTGGCTGTGTGGCTTGACTGTGCACAAAAACGCGGATGCACTGCACATGGACCTTCACAAAAATTGACTTTATGGTATTCCACATTGCATATTTTACTCCTACCAGAAAAATGAAGAATGTGAGTGTTGAAAAGATCAGCTCATCCCTCCAAAACATAAATAAGACCACATACAATTCTGCTGCTATTTTTCATGTTTTTTTTTAAAATATATATTTCATAACGACATTATCTTCGGTTTTACATTTACATGATGTATTTTTGGTGTGCTAACCAAATTTTTAAGTCTGTTAGGTCAAAAAAGAAAATCCATCCCTCCTCCTACCCACTATTATTCTGTCATCACTATTTCACACTTCTGTTTCCTTGCGACTTCTCATGTTCTAATTGTCATCATCATCAGTTATTAAATCATATGTTTCGAGTGCGGTTCAATAGCTTTCGGTCGATTGAGTTTCATATTACCTTGTATGGTACACCCATTAAAGTAAGTTACTGCTACCAACCATGTAGCAAAACAGGAGCAAGTTTCTTTTTCAACAATATTTTTAGAGACATGCAAAACACTTGATTTGGTTCGTTACATGGTGTAAAAAATGCACCTGCCTGTCATCTTTTTTGACTTCTTTCTTACAGACAAAATTGCCATACAATACAATCAATTTTTATTCTAGAGATTCGATTCATGCGTATCGAATATCCCAAAATGTGATGGATACATATTAGTAAAGGTTGAATGTCTGTACTATTTTATGGCCTTTTTTTCGAAACTATCATCTTGATAAGCATAAGTGTACGCAAGAAGAAGAAGATGATGACAAAATATTTAACAATCTTCAAAGGGTTGACCACCCCACAAGTTGATGCAGTATTGAGTGTCTTTTACTATCATGTCTTCTTGCCATCTAACAGAGACAAACATATTTTTATTATTCCTATTCGTTGTCCTGATTTGGAAACGTTCACTACATGAAGAAAGCCTTTCTGCTTTTTTTTATTACGCGGAGAACAATCATACTTGTCAAATACCTTATCGCTTACGTGTACTTTATTATTGTCCTTCTGAAATTATCGATTGGAAAAAAATACGTTGATCTAATGAAAGTGAAAGCTCTTAAAATTCATGCATGACCTTCTACAAAATAGTTAATTATTTTTAAGAAATTATTATGGCTGGTTGGGTACACAACAAATGAGATGACGAGGGTCAATTCACTTCAGCCTTTTCAGTTCAGAATTCATAGAACTCCTTTTGAAGTCATCCCGGCATCCCCTGTCAATTCCATTAAATTTCTTGCAAAAATTCTAAAATATTAGTCATCGTCCCAAAGTCGTGCGGTTGAACTTGAAGTCCTATTACCTATTATGCTAATGCTACCCATGTCAAGTCATTGGCTAGATGATGATGACGACATACTTCTCTAGCGAATAAATATTGTTTCATATCATAATTGCATCGTCGACGCCATCATATTATACAATATGTATGTATTTTCATTCATTTTATTTTCTTTAATCACCATACCACCATCGAGCAGGCGCAAGACATGAGTGAGGTGTCTCAAATTCTCATGTAAAGTTATTAGTCATGACATGAGATGGTCATGTTAGAAACGGCACGCTCCTAACTGGGTGCTTCTGCGAACAAAATACATACTACACATAATTATAATGGCGACTAACTGCATTCCCTGACGATTACGTATGTGGCGAAATTTTAATATTCGCAATGAGGATACTCATAAGTATTATCTTACTGCAAGTTAGCAAGTTTTCTCCTCCAAAAAAGAGATGAATTCTGGAATGTTTTGAGAAAACAAATATGAGCGACTGCCAAGAATTCTTTATTAGTTTGTTTGTAATATGAATGAAAAGCAGACGCGCGTAGGCATTCTAGCTCACTTCATTCACTTAAAAAAGGAAGGATGGATGAATGCAGAAGTTCCTAATACATTAACATTATTATGCCCTCATCATATTATTCAATTCATTCCCACCGCATTAAACATTCTTTCTAGAACAAGATTTACCTGGCTTGACTAGTATGTATGTACATATGCATCTATCTATTCGGAGTGTTTCAAGACAGAAGTCTTTTTTCGTCACTTCGGACGATGGCACGAGAGTAACGCGAAAATATTCCATTCATTCTTCAATGGAAGCAGAATGCGTGGGGAAGGAAGAGGAAGAACTTAGCAAATATGCTGTAGATTGATGATATTGGTAGTTAGATGAAGTAACTCGCGAAGATAATATATTTTAGCATAAAACAAGAAAAAAGAAATGCTTCTGTTGTGGCGGGGTCTGGCGTGGCAGTAACATTTCAACAATTCCCATTATGAATTATGATACGAGCAATAATATGTCTTGATGAGTTTTAAGAAATAGACAAAGTATGCAGGATTCAAAGAAAAGTTAAGAGATGATGATGGAAGTTAGAAGTCCAATTTTGTAAGCTGCCTGTAAAATTAAAATGAAAGACAAGTTGACAGGAAATTTTCGAAGTACACTGCTCCTGGCTAATAGATATATTGATATACATACGTATGCATCTGACCATACATATTCCCAAAGCCATATGTGCGAGAGATCTGAATGATTTCTAAATAAACATTTCATCAAACACACGGTCAAAATAGGTCACGCAGTACACTCATCACATCACTGAAAGTTTCAAAAGTTTTTTAGTTACAGTTTCTGGACAATCATTTGCACAGAAATGAGCTGAGTGTCTGAGAATCAAGAAAGTCTACAGTTTTGAGGACGAGAGTTTTTTTTAAATGATACGAACACTCCAAAGTATCATTCGTGATAAAGGGAGATTGATGGGTCTAGGACGTAAACTCTAGTGAAGATGACATAAATTGAAACTTCAAGCTCCCCTGAAAAGGTGAATGTATTATGTTTGGTTGAAACAATGGGCAATCTTATAATCCTATGAAATGGAAATTTCATTGTTTACCAGTCAACGAGAGACGCTAACATATTCTAGAACGCATACATCCATGCATACATTATAGCAGATTCATAGAAAAGTTAGCATTTGTCATAAGAAAGTCAACATGTTTTGACAAGAGTCGTCGTTTGAATAACATTCTTCTCTGTTCTAGTATGAAAAAAATCTCCACAGAAAACAGCAAGGTATAGTGACCAGTACCGGTATCCCATTCAATTAAGCCATAAAGGAGTCCAGCTTTTGCATACAAATACTCCTTATTTCGACGGAAAAAAGTGATAGATGGAAAAGTAGACACCGGCTTCAGAAAAATGATTTATATTACACCTGACTTTTTATTTGATGTAAAATTGAGAACACATAATCAGCATTTTCATTTAAACAGACTGCAAAATGCTTGTTGTATCATCATTACACATCACCGTCATCATTACTTCATTCCTTTTCGGACTAAAATAGTCAAGTTTTGCTGATTATGATACCAGTTATTTTGGCAGGGCGACGGCACAACAAAAAACTGAAAGAATGATACCACTCAAATTTCATGCAGGATTCCTTCTCTTGCAACTGTTAACCCCGTCCACTTCACTCTCCTCTTTCGAATATTTTCAGATGAGGAGACAGAGTGTACAAGCAAAGTATTATTTTCTTCGTGAAAATCTCACTGGCCTTTTCATTCCTTGATTGGAAAATATTTTCTGAGCGGCAGGCTGTAGTGTAGCCCATTCCATTTTTTTCCGTTTTCTTCTTGAAAAGGCTAGGCGAAGGGGCCTAGCATTATCATCGGCACAGGGATTGTTCCATTAGATTACCTGTGTGCACTTTCTATTTTTCGTTGCACAAAAAAAATATTTGCGCTGCTGCTACTTGCTGCTTACATATATAGAGACGACTTTGAAAATGCAGTAGTAGTGATCGTGTAAGTTCGAAACTTGTATGTCTGCACTTATTACTGCTTAGAAAGAGGGTTTCGTCGGAGGATCCAGTTAAACAGCTATGCTGAAAGGCTGTAAAATTGCATCGGAATGCGAAAAACAAAGATGATAATCTCTTTAAAGTAATTTCAACAACACTAAAAGAGATCCCCTTTTAACCAGGTAAAATGTGCATCGGCTAAATGAAACATGTCAAATTTATATTTTTTACGAGCTGTGCCAAAATAAGATTGAGAAAAGCAATTTGAAGTTCAATCTATGTAATGAAAATTTATCACCGTCGCTTGAGTTTTTACGTTACCGAAGATTTAAATACATTATCTACAGCGGGGAATCTATTTTTTTCGCGGTAGCTTCTGTGTACAAGCATAAGGAGGTAACCCTTCAGTTTAATAATAATCCAAACATGAGAAAAAGTAATCTTTCGTGAAGTCTAATTCCGCGCTTAAAAATGCAAAAAATTTTCAATGGAAAATTCATGTTCAGTAATTGATGCCAATCGTCGACACCTATATGTCAGCTCATACCCCACATATTACAAAGTATCCAGCTTGATGATTTCCTTATCACTTTAAGAAGATCAAATTTGCTTTCAAGATGTAAAATACTGCTCTTCTCAGAAAACGAATGAGATAAATGTGAGATTTGAAGTATGTTATTTGAATATTGAGAATGTAAAACTGAAAACACGATAATTCAACTCTTTTGACAAGTATTGGGTTGAGAGCCCTAGAATTCCCAATCTCCTAATTCTCTTTAGGTAATCCTAATATCTATCTTATTCCACTTTAGCTTCCGCCTATAAAAAAAATTGATAATTTTTTTCTATAGTCTCTAAGTGCATCTTTAGAACTTGTCTTTATCGCAAATGCAATATGACAATCGTCAAAGTTATAGGGTGGCTGGTTTAGTTTTACTTGAATACCAAAAGCATAACAATGACGAATTTCTGAAGGGCATAACGGAAGTCGCAATAATTTTTGCAATAGTTTTTTTTTGTTTGAAATTCATTATCAGTAAGGAGTTGCCAGAGCAGTAGCAGCTTCTCTACAACCCCAAAAAATATTTTTTTTGAAGACGTTGATGAGTATGCATGCACTAGGATCATATAAAAAAGAAGTGTATTATTAATCACTTGCAAATTATGTTGCCATTCTTAGTGTAAAATAAAATAACCCGTTCAAAAAGGAATAATATGGATGAATAGCTACATAGCTGCACACAGTTTACTGAGTTTACTTCTCATTGTTGCAGCTACTACTACTACTGCTGGTGTATGCTCACAAGTTAGACAATATTTTTCAAATTGTACCATCAACCGAAAAAAGTAACGCAGAGGCAGAAATGAAAACAAGTTTTTCTATCTCTCAAGCGTAATATGCATGCAATGTGCATTGCATTGTTACCAAACATATCCCTTCAGAGACAAACTTGCCAATATTATAATAAACTGACAGCAATGTAAAAAAAACTTGATGCTGATTGATTATTTCTCTTAAGGGTAATTTGATTTGTTTGCAATGACCCACCAAAAACAACTAGAGTTCTCTGAGCTTTCGTGGTCATGCGTTAGGAATGCGATGCGATGTGGTGGAGTGATGTGATTATTATCGTTATGCATACACCATAATATAATATTTTCTCTATATTATTTTCCTCAAAACTTCCTCCATCACCTTCAAATGCGATTAAAGTGCGTACGATCGAGTAACTTGAGAATTGAGTGGAGTTGAGTGAAAGTGCATTACATTGTTTCTTTTATTTGATCAACTTTTTATTCCATTGTGGCAATTAGAAAATAAAAAAGAATTTCTTTCACTTTGTCTGCTGAAATGATTTGATATGTAAAGGGGTTATACTGAATCCGGGGTACTTATTTTTAAAATGTTAGAGATGCGATTGGAATGCCACACGGCTTCTTTTGCCCCTGATCGAAGAAGAAGAAGAAGCGGAGACTGTGCACATAAATGCTAATTTCAAAGAATAAATTCTTCAAAAGAGATTGCCTGTAGTCTCATTGCCATTGCGAATGAGAGAAATGCAGCAGGAGCTTGTTTCGTCGTTGCCTACCAATAGTAGTAGTCAACACTCTTTTCGATGAGAAATGATTACTATTAAAGGCTCCGACTTCATTATATGAATTTTGCTAATCACCACATACTCTTCAATTGCATACAACATAATATTGTATTCGTCGACTGCATTGTGAACAGTCAGTCGCTAGTTTTAAGGAATGTCGACATAGTCTGTTATAATTCAAAAAATGATACTACCGTCCTCCAACCCCTCCTGCCACACCACCACCAAAACAATTGACTTTATTTATTTACTACTAGATACTATTACAACACAATCTTTCTTCATCTTTCTAGGTGAACTCGTTCAGCATTCAGACTTGCCTGAGAGACTAACTTTTAAGACCGATTTCTCCTGAACATTCCATTTATAAAACTTTTTAAAGAGCCATTGCTTTCGATTGCTTTTAAAATGGCTCAGCAATAGCAATCGCTCCTAACAAATATATTTATACACCAATGACCAATAAAAAAAATTCCAAATGTATTCAAGAAATGGCTTACGTAAATGTAAATATTTAAAAATCATGCAAAATATTTTCTTATCCCACACTGTATTCATACTCCAATAAGCACTTTATCGAGATCTGTCACACCGTGTTTAAGTAAAAGAGCTCACAAAGACTTTCATTTATATATTTGCAGGTCTCCAATCCAATTACGGAGTAATTGATCAGTGTAATTTTTGTCGTTAATGTTTTTCGACTTCACTTTGATGACTGCTTGATAAGAAGTTTGATTTATTGCTCAAGAGATTACTACACTTGATTTGATATTTATTTCGCAGTGTTTTATATTTGCCCTAGAATTTGTTAGCATGTGATGATGCATCATGGTACGATCGATTTTTTTTTGTGATTGTGCGATATTATTACCATTTCATTTGCTTTAATGAATGAAGAAAACACCAGTTTTACATTCATTATTAATCTTATTAACATTTTCTTGTGAGGAAGGCGCAGCATTTTCAGATACATCCATGTAACTCTGTCAGGCCAGGTACATTAATAAGAAGTAATATAAGTTGTTGTATGTACATAGTCCACTAAAGCCTCTCCTTGTTACGATATTCCTTAGTCTACACTTTAATGACTATACTTCCATCCTACATCATCATCGTCGTAATAATCATCATCAACAAATTCTCCGTTTTTCAATCAGCCTTAAGTAATGAAATTATTAAATAGTTGAGTTTCTGCTCAGAGAGTAAGATAGATAAATGCAGCGAGCCATTCGGAATCGTTGTTATCGTGAAATTAAATTCGAAAAAAAGGATTCATTTGGTTAGTTTGCTACTTCTTCTTCATACTACATACAAATACATGGCTCATTTAAAGAATTGTTTTGTGCCCTCGGGAGCAGTACGGTAAGATCTCGTTACTTTTGCATCAGTTATAATTATGAAAGAATTTCTATCATAAGAAGAGAGGAGAGAGAGAAAAATTATTGTAAAAGGCGACGACTCTGTGTATTGCAGATGGAATGTGAATATTATCACCATCGCCTTCCATCCGACTACAAAATATTACCAGAGGAAAAGGAATCCAACAAAGTAACAATCCTTTATGTCAGTCATGTAGCACAGAAGTGATAAAACCTTGATAAACTCTTAACTTCTTACCACCACCATCACCTCCATAGGAAAAAAGTCTTGATAGATTCTATTAAATTTTTTCCTGCTGCTGCCTTAATGTGTCAATAAAATTCTCGCTTGTAACTTAGCTGATTCCTGAAAATATAATATGTATGCTTTTTCAAAATCGTCAATGTGTCGCCTTCGATCACACTGGTCATGATTCTTCTAGATTTCACCTTTGATTACGAACAAAAAATCCCATGTGATTTCTCCTGCGGGATATATAAAGTTTCACTGCTCTCCAATTTATACAAGGAGCAAGATGCCCCATCCTAGCTTTCATCTCTGATTGAGCTAAAAGGCCTCCATCACTTCTGTTTAAGGATTTGGGGCAACTTGAGCATTTTAAAGTGCCAGACAGGACATGAGAATTCTTGCACTTTCTCTTTAAAATTGCTTTTCCTGATAAAAAATTTAAGCATATGAAACTACAGCGATTATGAATGATTTAGAACTCAGTATACGTCATCAATCGACAGAAATTGGCGAAGTAAACCACAATGAGTTATTTTATTAAGCAATTAGGGAGTATTAATAATAAGCAGAGATCCAACATTTTGTATCACTTTTTTCTGGATGTTTGCTTTATGACGGCGCTACAAATGATGTACCTTATGCCCTTCTCATCATTTCAATAAAAGCATTGATCTCTGTTGGTTGGACTGGACGCTTTCTTTTTTATAGAGTGGGGTCGGCATCGCGTCTTATACAAAATCAAACGCGATTTATGTGGCCTCTTAATGTATTAGGTCAAACGTAAATCATCATGAGCATACAAGTGTTTTTATGACTTTATAAATTTGTTTTCAATTCCACCAGGATCAGGAAGAAAAGGAATGCGTGTTGAGGACTTTTTCGCTGAATAAAGTTTCTCTCCTTGTTTTTTTCCTGCATTTGAGAAGCGAGTGAATCAGGAGATGATTGGTTGTCGGCTGAAAAGGCTTCGCTCGAAACGAAGCATGATTAAGGTGAAAAACAACTTTAGGCGATGTAATGTAATGCAATGACTGGAACAGCTCGAACAGAGAGTTTGCGTAAATTCGATTGATTCATATGCCCATATTTTAGGCAGGAGAGAGACAGACGTGTCCACATGTCATCGACCATTCATCATGGACTGATGCTCTAATTACAAAATGAAATGATCTCTTCTTTTCAGTGGAAAAAAAATATAATGTGAGCGAGCATGTTCATCAGACTTTTTTTTCACTGCAATAAATACATGGTATTCAAAATGAGATGAAGAAGATTTAAGCGTATTTCACTTCAGTTCATTGCACGCTATTTTTTTTATCCACAGATATGGAATCAGCCTTTTGGTTGTAGTACTACTCACTCACGATACACATTTTTTTACTGTCAATTATTCGTAGGTAGGCACAAAATTATACAAGTCGTAGAAGCAGTAGTAGCAGCCCAGGTATATATGCATACTACTACATCAGTGCTGCGTTAAACGGCCATAAAAATCTGTACTTTTTTCCCACGCCAAATGACTCAATCAGATAATAGTGCATAATGTAACGATTTTATGCTCATTTAATACAAAAGACAAAAACAAAAG
>JAHZNI010003444.1:0-25992 GCA_027744415.1 Seira ritae | reverse complement strand
CCTGTTGACTTGACTCGGTAAAACCTTTGAAAGTGATTTATTTCTTTCAGACACAGTTATTTTAAGCCATGAATGTGTAACTTTTTTAAAATAATAATTCCATGTGTGTATTTAAAGATTCTATACGAACGTGAGCGTTTTTTCAGATTAACTTTTTCACTTTGAAGAAGAAACCCTTTTATCCTTGATGATAAAATTCCGCCCTTCATCATTCTTAAAAAAAGTATAATGCTTTATGGAATCATTTTCCATTCTTTCTTTGACATTCAATTTTCAATTGAGCTTATTGCAAGCCATGTCCTCACTCAGATATTTTTCTGAAGGTATTCATCAATTTAAAGTCCGAACATAACAAGCTTTACAATGAACCACCTGTACATTTGAAAGTTGGTCGGATACATGTCTTACAAATAAAAATGAATTAATGACGATGATTTTCTCGATGATGAAATTTTGTCGCTTTTCGTGAGCTCTCCAAAGGAGTCCCTCAAGCAGAAAAATGCAACAGATACGTAATGTGCCACTCATGCAACAGCTCCTTCTATTCTAACCCCTTCGATCCCCTTTCTTCCGTCATCTTTTACCTGCGTTCGTAGGTAACTTAAGTGGCTTTATCACCTTGTTATTCTCACCACTTATGTATTAGTGCATTTTCTGGATGAATGGATGCTTTCAAGATGCTTGAACAGCAATCCCGAAACCCGAAAAGGTATTCTTCTTAAGTGCTCACATCCGAAGGGGAATCTTTTGGGGCTTTGTTTTATGTCGTGACATTCATGGCTCATTATTATTGGTTTACTTAAGTGTTGAGCTACTAATTTTTCCCTTGGCTTGGGATATTTATAGGCTAGACGTGGTAGGATTTTTGTTTATCACGACTGCAACATGACATCAAAATCGACACATAAAATTTCTTTTCCCTTTCAACAAGATGGGGAATGGATTACACGGACTGATCTTGAGAAAATTGATGTTTTCAGTAGATTTATTTCTTCGTATCGTCATGAAATTTATTTTTAGCTTGATTGAATCAGAGGGGAAGTAAAAGAAGAAAACATGACACGACTGAAGAAAAAATTGAATATTTTTCAGCTTCCCTGGAAAGGATTTAATCCAGCCCCAACATAAATTCTGTCTGACTCTTACATGCGGCTCGACTGCTGACCATCGTTAAATTAATAACAAAGCACCACACTGCCACATCTACAATCACGTCAGATGCATTGTGTGCAGGTATTCAATTCATCATAATTTTGAATAGAAACATAAGTAAATATGGGTACTTACAAGCAGGCACAGACAGGCAGTACTTGTAAGATTTATAGGAGCGCATTATTGTCAACGAGCTCCACATGCAGCGAAAAATCCCAATGTGAAGACTATGATTGCAGTCATTTTTATAATACTTAATAATGGTGATTACGAGTCTGATTACGATTACGAAGAAGAGTTTGTACTGGACGCACCATCATGACTGAATTTTCTTGGATTGGAGTGCATTGCTACAAAAAAGCAACTCGGATTATGAGAGCATTGTTATTATTACAAAGCTTTTATTTCCCTAATTTCCCAGTTATTTTATTAGTATTACACCAAGACTAATAACAATAATTCAGAAAGTGCATAATGTTTGAAGAGCACATTATCAAGCTCCCGCAAAATATCCTTTTCATCTTCAGGAAGACTACACAATGCGCAAAGATGATGGATAAGGAAGACGAATACGAAAGTATTATTCTCTGCGTTGAGATTTGAGATGGAAGACTCCAGCAGGTAGGATATTTTTCAAGCGAAATGAGAAATGTGAGCTTGGTCAGTAGATGAGATATGATTACGTTTTCTTATTCTCATATTGCATTGTTATTGTTGGCCGTGATATGATAGCGATAGCAGTGAGTCTCTAATGAACAATGCAAAGAAAGATTCCAGAAAAGATGCACGAGGAAAAAAGATAGAGGAAGATGCAGGTGCATAATAATCCAAACAATGAATCATTTTTTATGCAGAGCAGATGCAACGCATCACGAGTCATATTTTTCTTACCGCACCTAAGACGAAGAGGAAGAAAATGAAAGGCAAAAAGTACTTTTTCACACGAATGAAAAAACGCTGCAGAGCTCTTTATCTTCTTGTGTTCATCTCTCTATTTCAAAATGGAGTCTGGCCAGGGATCGGTGCAAGAAAATGCACTTTGATAGCTGAAATGTAAATGAAGCCAAAAAGTTACTTTTTGTGGAATCAGCCAGAAAAAATATGATGCAAACGCCAAAATTAAGAGGACATAAAAGAAGCTTTTATAATTCATCTGTAATTTTAGAAGAGTACATTTATGTGCTTTTAATAGACGTCTCAGAAGCCGGTCTGAGATTTTGTGCAGACCCATTAGTTTTATAATGAACTGCTCCGCTTCTAGATTTTTTTTGTATAATTCGTAATGTTCAACTTTAGCTAAGGCTTGGAGTGATGATGAGATGAGATGATGAGGATGTTAATCTAATGTAAAGACCGTGAAAGCGTTTGCGATTGTGGAAAGTGTTCGTTTCATAACGAGTAAGTACAAACCGTGATCCGTCGCATGACTCTGATTTAGTTCTGACATGCATGCGAGGATGCTATGGCTGTGGTATGAATTGCATTGGATTGTGAAAATTCGTTGTTCTTCTTCACAGGGGAAATGGTTAAACTTGTCGTGCCGCGATAGGGAAAAATTTAGCGAGGTGAAACAGGAAATTAAATGCTCTTTTGATTTCATTCTTATCGCCAAAACCATTATGCCAAATAGTTTTCTGCAATTTGTAATGCAAAATGAATGGATTTGCATGAACCGATGCCAAAAAGGATTTGAATGATCATGCAGACTATTTTAAGGTTGCATTCAAAATGTTAAGGCTAGGGAAGTAAACTAGTTGATTTATCACAACAAAAGCATGCAAAACAAATAATATTTTTAAAGTTAAATGCAGCTTCAGAGTAATAAGAGGTAGATTCAGCGACAGATAGGGATGAAGTTTAGAGATAACTGAACCACCAAGCCCGATTGTGAATGTAATTTACTGCAATGACGCACAGTTTCGAATTCGATTTTGTTTTATTTTCGTACACAAATTCCGTTGTACATACCTATATCGGTGTAGCGCATTTTGTTTGTGTATCACTTTCTTCTACAACCACAATCTTCTTCATGTTTCATATTTCTCTCCAGCTGAGAACCATGACCAAGGTGTTTTTACTCTTGGAAAGGAAAAACAATTGCAATTGTGGCATGATGATTATGATGAGATGACAGCTCCGAAATTACAAACCTATATATTTTTTGATGCATCATTCACCGTTTCTCACTAAATCCTCATTGTTATTTGCCTTTTATAGGCGACTCCATGTATTTCATTTCCAGTTCATTTCAGTCACGTTGCGTAGTTAGTTCCTCTATGTGAGCAGGCGATTGCACGCAAGCTTAACAATTAGAAGATGACTTTGCACGAGACGACGAGACTGTTTTGAGTGGCATTCAAATGGATTCATGATATGTCCCAAGGATGGGAAAATAATTGCCTCATCAGTTTCATCACATGCGGCCAAACAAACACGCATAAAAGTTGGGGGAATGCATCATGGATTGTGATTGAATGAAAATGAAATTGAATCCGTTAATTAAAAAACCGATTCAGTCTCTGAATGCGGACTTCTCTAATAGAACGAAAATAGTGTACCACTTACGAATGCTGATGTTATGCTGCCTTGTCACACTCCAGCGCTCGCTCATGCAACAAATGCTTTAAAGCCACGTGAACCAAATGCAAAGGATTCCAAAATTTTTCACTCGTCAAATGTCACCAGATTGAATTAGCTGTGTCGAATTACACTAATTACTTCAGAATGCAATGTAATGAATTCAATAGGTACTTTCTCATCTCATTAGCCAAGTTGGGGCAATGTGAAACACAGTATTGTGTAAGATGAAATCTAACGATAACGGGGTTTATCTTAACATTTCACACTGAAAAATCACAATTTCACGTCCTTTCCGTTCCAAGCTGCGCCAGATTAAAAATTCATTCAACACATTTTTCACAATACTGTTCCACTCAGAAAAGTCAGTGATACAAACCGGATGGTTTGATGTCGATGCATTCACTTTACTTTTCAATGATGAGCGCATATAAGCTCGGAAAAATGCATGCGACCACGACCATCACAACCACTGGCTTATTTTTATTTCCCTAAACATAAAGACGATGAGATGACGCAATTCGATAAGATTTTGGAATGCTTTTCTTCTAGGTATACTGTTTACTTTCAGAGTAAAAGCAGCAAATGTTTTAGGCTCCAATGTTGTTCTTTTCTTTATTTAAAAAATAAAGCTTATTCAATACTTAATGGGAGACAATCTATTATGTAATTACATGTAAAAATCAAGTGAAATTGCTTCTTCCCGAAAGCGGAGACTATATCCGTCTTTCTTGGTTTGGTTTTCGGTCAGGTCATGAAGTGCAAAGCCCCACGCGTGATCGCGATGCTTCCTTTGCTTCACTCAAAACTAAGGAAATGCGTCTAGCCGGAAAAATTTGATATTTTTACTGTCCCAACTCTCACTTGACTTCGTAAGAAGAAATCATGTGAAAAACGTAGCCAAGAGGATGCCCTTTCAGATCAGTGTTCCCATACAGCTCCAGAAGTGCAGTGGCCTGTCCTGGTCCGTGGTATGATCCTAATAAAAAATCAAGCTTGAAGAAGATGATGCTCTATGCAAGTAATAAACAACAACATTACATTACAGCATCAGTTTCCTTTTAGTTTGGGTGCTTCCTTTCAAGAAAACAGTCCTGTTCTGGTCTGGCCTGAGCTAAGTCGAGTCTAGACTTAAGCATTTGTTTAGGTAATATGGGATATGGATGGATACAAAACATTTCGGAAGAACATGTTAGCGAGAAGATGATGACGCTTGTGGCGTTTTTACAAGTTAAAATGATAGCTTTACTTTTTAGGAGGGCGATAAGTCTTAGATTTTACTAAATGAATCGAAGCTTTTGTTTGGAGTTGCTCATTACATTCATCATAAATCCATGAATAAGTTTAAGAATATAATTCACTGTAAAATAGGAGCAGCATGGAAATTTGCAGAATCGTAGTTCGTATTGGCACTTTGGAATTTTCTTTTTACATACCTAGGCAGATTCATCATCCACTCAATATCACCACACCACTCGCGTTTATGTAGTTACAATCAACTTTGCATGATGGCCAATCGATTTATAGTTTATTGATCCAAAGCGAATTTAAAATGGTGGCGTGAAAAACGAATGAGTCAAAAATTAGTATATGTATATGTACTTGTGTTTAAGTATGAGTACCTGGATTGTATTTTCCATCATGCTCGGCGCATTTATAAAATGATATATAACGCCAATCTAATAAGTCTTCTTTATTTTTTCAAATCATTTCACAATTATTGCAAAAAATGCTTCACAATTTTTACCTGATCATATCATGTCATGCTCACATAACATAATATGTTTTGTCCATTTGAAAGCAGGAAAACTAAATGTTTTGCACGTAATGTGCGAAAGAAGCTACTAGAAAGACATGGAAGCAACGCTAACAAATTAATTTGGAAGTACCTGGAAAATCGATGTCGCCATTTGTAAGTCTACAAAAAAAACAGGTCGATTTACAGCTTATATAAGTAGTTCCGGTCTTGCCAAGTCCAGTTAATTCGGTCCAAGACGTTAAAAAAGCGATACATATCTTTAAATCTTTGGAAAAAATCAAAATGGGTCGTGTTACATATCTTGTTTCAATTGTAGTCCTCGTTGCTTCAATGATGGTAATCAGTAGTACAGCAGTCAAATACTTTTGTATGTTCAGGAAAATTTATTTTTGTTACGCTAAAATTTTGTGATTCAGATTTCAGGAAGCAAGGCCAGTCACCATGAATTGTGTTTGGATCAAATGGTCAACTTCACTGAAATTGAATTTATAGCTTTGGGAGAATGTGTGAAGGAATATGCTCCACCTGAAAAGCTCGCCGATGGGGTCACCGAAAGTCCAGATTCCATTCGAGAAAGAATTAAAAAGGCCAAGGAGCACAAGGCAATTAAAAATCCTCAAATCTCAACAATTCGTTTAAAAAAATAGAAGTCGTTCAAGAATGCAATTTTTATGTATTTCAGTGTATGGAGGCATGTTTCATGTGCCACAAAGGAATGGTAAGCTCCGATTACAAATTGATGAGCATTAATATGTATAATAATACATACGGGAAATAATGACCATTAATTGTGTTGATTAGTTCGTGGACGGAAAATTCAACATGGAGAATTCGAAAAAGTTCATCGAGGAGTTCCCTGAGACAGTTCGAAAAGATTTGTCGGATTCTTTGGTAAAATGCTCGAAGCTCGTTGAACGTATGTGCTCTTCTTTAAGTACAAAATATGAAATTACAAGCATAAGCATCCCTGACTTCCGTTCAAATGATTGGTTATTTTTATTCCGTTTAATTCCAGACAAAACATTGAAAGTTGACAACAAGGAGTGTGCAGAATTTGCGGAATTCATCAAATGTGTTGATGACGATGAAAACAAGGTATAAGAATTACTAAAGCTATGTCACTCGCCCAATGGTAAATTTTGATTATAAAATCAAAAAAATCCTTAACCTTGAAATTTTATCATTCTTTTCAGATCTGCAAGCGCACAGATTAAACTGGAATGCACTGCTTCAATCCCTGTTGAATCATAAATGCATCCGCACCTCAACTCAAGCAATAACAAGAAATGGGTCTCATTTTATTATCACTTAAATACATCACTTAATTTCACTTACTAATATGCTGAATTAAAAGATACAACAACAATTCATTTTAGATAGTTCTATTATTGGTTTCCTTCTAAAAATGCATCTTGCCCTCGCATCCTCGACTTTTTCAAGGTAATCTGGAGGTGACCTTTTGTCTTCTTCCCAGTCGTTAAAATGCACTGTTGGGTAATTACAAGTAGGTTTCAAAAGAAGCAAAAATTACAACTTTGCTCATTTTAAGCCAACTTTTTTCCAACAATTTAACAAATCCAACAAGGAAAATGTTTTTTAAATCTTTCGAAGTAGCAGATGCCAATACTATGTTTTGCACAGGATATAAAATGTTGCAGCAGAATCATACATCATGTCATCGAATCCGTAACATGGTTCATTTACATTTTACTAGCAAAAAATCTTAATTTTGGCTTGTCCATTTCCCATAAAAAGTCTTGAAACACTAAAGGGCATAATGTATAAAGCATGTTTTATGTATACCTTAGGCTATAATGTAATTTAATGGATATTGTTTGAAAGAACATTTTTCAGCACCAAACAAACGAGAACGAGATTAGCAGTACAAAAGATTCATTACCTAAAGAAAGTCAAACATTTGCATTTTATCACTGGTTTTTGCCTCTTGACCGAGGAGAGTCGTTGGTATTTTCATTTTCCTTAAATTCCTCTTTTATGCAATTTTGAATATTTAAACTCAAATGAACTTGAATTTAAACATCATTTAATGAAACGTGGCATGGTATTTGGTTATGGCAATATTATCATTGTCAACCGATAGATTTATGCAATATGCGTCATTACATCGCCCTCATAAATAGTAGGAGCTAAGCTTTCTATCTCCAGCGTATATCTGCAAAATATAATCTCATAAATTATAAACACGCCTAGTGTCATTCTCGATATCTGAAAACAGTGGGATACGGTGTACCGAAACGTGCGTTTTAATTCTAGAAGACTCTTATGTGAGCCTGGAGAGGGTCCTTTCTTTCTTAGGTGGTCCATTTGATTTGCATATAGCGTTGGCCATCATGATATTTACGAACGGATACTCGGCATTTTATCAAGATGACCCTACAGAACCCAGAAACATGATTAACTGGTACATGATACGGCCAACAAAGTCAAATTATTTCTCAATAAACATTTCAATCACTTCAGCCATGTTTACATTAAAAACACCCGGAAAATATTCACTTTAAATAGCCATAAGGGATAAGCGATGAGCAGGACAAAGTCAAAGTACTCATACACAAGAATTTCAATTAAAACTTGTAAAAAACGAAATTAATGAAATTTTCACGTCCTTGAATTGAAGATCAAGTGCTTTTCTTATGCTTTTGATTACTTACGCTCAATGCTCGTCTTATCTGTTTACGTAAAATATGTTTTTGTGTGTGGCATGGCGTGCGTTGCTCCAAGCGCAGATTTAGGAACATAGTTTTTTAATGATATGAACGATTTTTATGACACCTGAACAACGATTTTTATCAACGTCCAGAACATGAGCACTAGCACTAAGCACTTTTCATTATTATGATCTACACAAGCTTTTCAGATTGCGTTCTAGGCTTGTGATATGTAAATAAACCAAAGGCATTTGCATGATCAAGCCAAGCAAGCCCTTGACCTTGTCATGTTTTATATGCTCCTTGAGGCTAGAGTGAATTGAAAATTTGAGTGTATGCTACACGACAAGTAGAAAACTTATTTTCCGAGTGGTACATATACATCCTTATGGCCCACTTGAAATGAATGCGTGATGCAATATGGATGCAATATTAATTGAGCCATACGAACTTTGATGAAAATTAAACTGCATCTCCATGCACACTTAACTTTGAGTCTTACCTAAAAATGTCAACCTCTTCTCTTCCTGTCCGACCAGAGTGCAGTTTAGATTGAGAATCGCAGTAAGGATAGCTCCAAGCTCCAACACGAACAGTTTCATTTGAAACCTAGATATTGAACAACCAACACCACCTAGCACGGGTGGGAAGGACCGTTAAATAATTGCCCAACGTGTCGAAAATTCCAGTGTACTAATGGTATCTACAATGAAGAGCGATATCGGAAATAAAACCCACGCAGCAGCACAGCACCGTAAAAGCACAGTAGGGTATTCCAGCGCTCTCCGAGTCGAGTCGATAGCCAATCACCTTTCTGAACATACGCACTTTAATTATGACGAGGTTACAGAATTTTAAAGATCAGTATGACGATCACAATAATACTTAAAGCATTGCTTTAAATAACTTAATTTATTCTAATGCCCAAGCTAGTGTAAGTCACTGCTGTACATGCACCAGCGAATAAGGAAACATGGAGTACTTGATCGGATGCGAATGCGGGAAATACTTCATGTTTTATTCGACATCACCGATGCGGTCATGCTGGATTTTGCCTTTAAGGCATTCGACAGGGACCTTGACGGTCATGTATGTTGTTTTGCTACTATTGTATATATTTTGAAATGCTTTATAAAGATTTAATGGTTTTAGGTAGATGAGTACGAGTGGGTATATGGACTATCGACTATGCTGCGGTAGCACAAAGAAATAATTCCTTATTTATTAAAAGTATAATTTAAAGAACTTATCACAAAACCAAGAATTGATCAATAATTTGCAGAGGAACCACTGACGAGTTGAGCGAGTGGTGCTACTTCATGTGAGACTCTTCAATATAGTAATGTTTTATTGTCTCATTGTCATTAGACCAGAAAATTGATAGCAGAAGAAAATCCACCCGCCACCTATTTTTAAAACAATACTCCATGAAAACAACAAGTCTATGACTTTTGACGGTAATTCCAGGTATGACATAAACGGAGATGGAGGACTAGCTAGAGAAGAACTGGCACACTGTTTGAAAGTACGCCAATTTATTAGTCGCTTCAAGTGATGTGAAGAAAAAATTTTCATGAGTTAATTCGACTTTATTACAGGGCTGCATTGTGCCCGGTTGGGGTATTGATACGGATGATATTGAAGACTGCGAGAGGGAAATAGTAGGTACCTGTTTATATCAATACTAATTCAAGATTAAAGACCGCTGAAACGAGCATAATAAATGCATATCATTTTTGAATCTAGAAATTGCAATGAATAAACTTGACTATGACAAAGGTAAGCTTTCAGTTTATCTTCACAGCCCCATCAGGAAATCATTAAAACCATGTTAATGTAAGAATGTTCTGATTAGTTGCATGTCGAACGCTTAAATATTATATTTGCAGATGGTCAAATAACTCTGCCTGACTTCAAGAGAGCCTGTAAAAAGGATCCTCTGTGAGTTTAAATCAATGAAAGTTAAAGTATTTCATGCATAAGGTTTACTTCGCAAGTAATTTTTTCGCACCGTCTAGATTACTAGTGTCCGTCGGTCCGTCGCTCCCTCCGATGAGATCGTGTGCGGCATTTTTGGCTCTCGTCACAGAGAAATATCATTCATACACGGGACCTCTTGGACGTCATGGAAGGACTCGTAGGAAGACGACAGATAAGAGGAAATCATTTGGACATTTACCTTCAGAATCATCTTCGCTAAGTGTACATGCTAACAGCAACAGCAGTAGCACAGTTATGGGTTTTGCACCTATCAAGTCTACAGGACTATTGAGCCTAAGCAGAGCATTCTGATTCCCTAAATTGAATAAAACCGTCGAAACATACTTCTGACTTAAAAGTTAAAATCACAATTGGTCCCGAGAAAATGGCTACAATAACAATTTCAGTATTAAATCATTGCATTTCATATCAAACAATAGCGTTTTTTATTTGTTTAAATAAATAGTACTGATAGTCAACATATTAGAAAATCCGGCAGTATAGTATAACACACATAGTAAAAATTAAATTTCTCTTAAAATACTCTGAATTGAGCGTAAAATGTTTTATGCTTGTTTATCGTCTCGTTCGTCTAAGTCTTCGATATCCATTTTTTAGAAATTAGTTTGGCACTAAAATATAAATTATCTTATAAGATATCCCACTTATTACAAAAGACACCACATTTTTAAGTCCCAAATTATAGTCTGTTTTAATACTCTAAATGTGAAGTTGACAGTCAGTTCTAGTCTCTTTGAATGCAAATCAACTTTTCTTTGTAATTTTGCAACTGCTCTTACTCATTAGCTCAGTTGAAATCTTGACGAATTATCATCATCGCCTTTAAAAACTTTTTCTTTTTTTCAAAAATCCTTAAATCCCCCATACCCTCTGTCAATGTGCTAAATAGGAATAGAAAGGAAGAAGGGGTAACAGAACTTTAGAAATTATGAAGAAGCTTCGAAGAAAAAACAAATAAAATATTTAGGCTCGTAATGCCTTCACAATGCATAATATGTATGTATCTTTGGTCAGCTTAGGTGAGGAGAAAACCAGTTTTTCGCGAAGAAAAATCTTATCCTCCATTGGTTTCGTACTACATTACGTTATAAACATTGTCGTGATTTTTTACACATAAAAACAAAAGAATACCTATATTATTACGCGCGTGAGTCGTCTTATTGAAAGTAAAAGTAAAAATAGCTTTAGCTTCAAAAACGAAAGGCTGAGGAAGGAATAATACAAAATGCAATAAATTAAAAAGGAAGTGGTAATAGTACACACATCATCCAAAGTGCATTTTTTGGCATATTGCCATAATTCCGACATAAATGGAAAAGAAGCTCTTTGAATGACAAGTTCCTCAAGGTTTTGATTAAGGAGGAGGATTTGGGGAAATGGTTGATGTCATGAAGTCATGAAGTCAGAGCAGGTACCCATGTCGCTGTCAAGGCAACCTTTCCATCAGGCTTTCGTAACCTCTGTGATCCGTTTTCGTCAAATTTCGAAGTGTTGAAGGGTAAAGACCAACAAGGCAATTCAATTCGTCAAGTCCATCTGGTGATTATTTAGCGTGAACCATTTGTCAATATCACGAGTCATTCACAAAGTCACTCTTAATTTTTTCATGGTTTGACATGAACCTTAACCTTCATTAACCTTGCTGAACGCTTTTAAGTCGGAATGAAAACAGAAACTAAAACAAAATGTAAAGGAAAGCAAGTGATCCGATTTTGAACTTTGATAACGAACCGTTTGACATAGAAATCGAAGAAGTCACGATTTCATGAAAAACATTTTTCCCGAGTCTAAGTAATAAATCAGAAAGTTACAAACATGAAGGCTATAGTCTATTTAACACATATTTACATAAAATGGTGGTTTGTCATGCAGATGAACATTTTTTAAATATTGCAATAAATATTTAAAACGCTATTCGAAACAATACTTTAATTAACCCGTTGGGATAACCATCTGAAATTTGAAATGAAAGTAAGATTTTATCGAATCTGAATGCAAGTACTGTGATCTGATATTTAAACTAAGGCTTACCAGTCCTTCTTTTTAAAGTTGTCTATACTCTTCATAATACTCTCAAAAACATGCTCATCCATAAGCGTCTCTGCAACTTTTTGCCATGCAGGACTTTTCAGGTAGCCCATGATTCCGGAATTAATCGATCGATGCCATCCGTGTCCATGTCCTAAGGCTCCCAAAAGTCTTCCTGTATTTGGATTTTTAATTGACAATAAGTTTTTATATTAGATATAATTAACATTACAAAATCGCACCAAATGAAAATATGTGTAGTGTATTGCAATTGCAAAAACTGCAGACAATGCCTAATGACGAATTCTGTAATCATTTTAAAACATTTATTGAGGACGACACATGCTGAGACTGGATTCGGTATTATTCGATTACCTACTCTTATTCCAAGACAGTGAAGAGTTAAGCCTCAAAATCTACATAATAGATATGTAGATGTTGTGCAATATTCATTGATTGAATACATGTATATATGAGTTTGTACCTGATCGGAAATAAATGAAATCACCTATACTATAATCTATAAATGTTTTTGTGGAGAAATGATGAAAGGTAGAAAATACTCAGCAGATGGTTCAGATAGCAGATTTTTAACAAGTTTTTAAATGAATTATGATGTAATCGTTTTAAATAAAAATATCAGTCAATATGTATGTACTAGTAATTATTTAAATGGAACTGTCTTATTCTGCCCCTTGTTTCCTGCACATGTGCGGATGTTACTGAATTTAACCCTTTCACTATTGATTGTTTTGCTTAATAATCAATAGTTTAAATGAAGGCGCAATTATACTGCACCTTCGTATGACCAAAGCACCCGTTACTATTTGACTTGTATTCTTGTTCGTGCTAAATTAGATACGATGAAAAGCAGCGCGTAAGTCTGATGCAACCGCAAAAACTATTTGCGTAAATCAATTAGTACTTACCTGCATTAAAAGCAAATAGCATGAGTGGGATAATTATGATGAGTGGGATGAATAGCAAATACAATCCAGATTCTCTGATAAAGGTAATAATCTTTCTTGGAAGTCCGGTAATGCTTCTGAACAAATTGCCTGGATTCAGATTTTGTGAGAGGTTGGCGGTGTCAAGCTCAAAGTTGAGTCCGCCTTGACCCCATCCTCCATTATTATTTCCTCCACCTTGACCTCCTTTCATTTGATTTGAATTCGCTGAACTCCAGCCACCATTTCCTCCTTGTTGTTTTGGAGCTTGTTGTTGCCCCCATCCGCCACCACCTCCATTATCTCCTTGGAAAGATTGTTGCTGACCTCCCCATCCACCTCCATTGGAGTTCTGGATTTGTGGGGGACCGTACGCAGCTTGCGGTTGTTGCGATTGCAATTGTGGAGCGCCATAACCACCACCACCACCACCCCCTGAGTAACCTCCGGAGTATTGTCCATATCCAGAAGAATATGTCCCAGAAACTTGTCCCCAACCAGTGTTTTGTGCAGGTGGTTCTGATTTAACTACAACGTTCGTGAACACAACCACTGAAACCAGCAACTGTAAACCACTCTTCATTTTAAAAACCGATTTCCGAATTCACTTTACCATAAAAATATAATTATTTTCCCAAAAACAGCAACAACCTTCAACTGTTGTTTAACCTTTCGATTACGATTCGAGACTGGGCATAGTACACTCTTGAATTTCAGATTTTGTTCCGTTTCATTTCTGTTCATTCACACAATAACAGATTCACACACTATTCATTTATATCGTCATCATCAATTCAATATTATTTCATCTTGCACTTGATTATGGCTTCATTGTTGGTAGTTCACTTGTATTAGAGAAGGATATCCAACAAAAATTTCTTTTTTTACGGAAAAGCCTCTTTAACAAGTACAAGATTGCAAACTTCATCGTCATCATCCGTGATTATGATTATAAAGCTCAGATATCAAGCTTCATTTGACACGAGGTTATGGTCATATCGCCAACAAGGCACACTGTAGAACTTCCTCTTCACGTTTACATCATAACATCACAGCGCAATCATTTCATGCATTCGCATTAACGATCCTTGATTTGATGTTACCGGCCGACCGGTTTCTATTTATTTCAAAATTTTAAATTTGCATTAGTACACGCAGAAAGTTATAGAGTCTTGCAGTCACCATTTTTATACAGAGCCCTATAAGTCCTTCCGCTGATGTCATTTGTGCATCTTACATATTCTTTATAACATATGGTATAATCAATTTTTGTTTTACTATAATATAACACGCATTAAATATCTAATAGCATGGCTCATAATTGTGCATCTTCACTTCATTCAGTATCAGCATTCGAGTTGTTGAAAAAGTGCAATTGATTATAATCATATATGGCTAAATAAATGGATCCAACATGGATTTTCGCTGTAGTAGGTGCCTTACGTTGCGCTCGTCTCTCCGCTGTCGAGTTCACTGTCAAGAGTAAGCTGGTTTTTAATCACCCCCATCGGTGGCGTCTAATAATGAATCATACGAGAACCAACGGAAAAGTCACTGGTTTGGTGCCAAAATGAGGTACCTAATCAAAACATGAGGTATCATTAGACGGATGTTCACATTTCCTATTTTGTAAGAAAAGAATCAAAATTTTCACGAAAGCTCATCTTCACTGGTATTCTCCTACACCCAAACTATTTTTATTTCTTGTATGGTCCTGTCGTAATTATTGCGTGCCATTGTTGAATAAAAACTTGAGCATTCAGTCAGTAGTTAGAAGAAATGCAGTATGCGATATGCGTATTCTTTTCCCTCCTTAAAAATTTTCCATCTGCAAAATATCTTCCGTAGTTATGTCCATACCTACATGCTCATATGAGTTTCTTCAAGAATGGCACACTAACTCACTGAAGATGAGTTCTGTTTGCGTGAAAATGTGAAATATACAAAAAAGTTGACTGACTTGTTGACGATGACATGATGACACAAAACATAGGTTAATTCTCTCTGAAAGAAAAGAGGAGCTGGATGCTGCTTGAAAAAATATTAAAGAATGCATCGTCATGTTTATCTTCTTCTCTGAAGCTGTACAGGAATCTGATAATTGTAGAGCTTTCTTCAATGGTAGATTGACAGGATATTATCCTATAACGAATCTTTATCATTATTATGAGATAAAACATTTTAAAGGATTGACGATGAAGTATTACGTTTTCTCTCGATGAGCACAAGAGCGGCAGGTGTAATGTATCGATGTGGTTGGGCTTGTGCAATTTTGCATTAGGGAAAAGTGCGTAGGTAATTGATTGCAGGTAATTTGATTAGGTACCTTGACGTAATGCATTGATGAAAAATGTATGTGATTTTGATGATTTAAAAGGTAATCAAGTCAAGTCACATTTTGTGACTGAGTAAAATTATTTGTCTAATTGTAGACGGGCTTATAGATCGTCGGGTGGTAATGATAATTAAGTGCAGGAATTTTCGGAATGAATTTTTTAAATTGTTCGTTTAGGATTTCTTTGTTTTAAGAGTCGAGCTGACCTTTTTGACTTTGTTAAAGAAAGAAATTCAAGGAAAAGTAAGAAACGTCTGAAATCAGCAAATGAAAATGAAATCGGGCTATAATAACACGTTTCTAGACTTTCCTAAAACTATACAGTACTTGCATCCAAATTTGTCGATATTTTGACGATAATAACATGAAATCGCATGATTCATAGATGTGTATTTATTGCTAACTTTGTTTGCTTTCATAATAGCCACAAAAGCAAAGTTGATCCGTTCCTTTCTCCTTCTAGCAAGTCACGAAAAGTACGCTTAGCAATGACTATTCCTCGTGGATCTTGGCGAGAAACGAAGATCATCTTTCTAAGTTTGTACACAACCAATACTATTCAGTCATAACAAAAATTGATGGGATAAAATTCAAGAATCGAATGTCATGCTAAAGGGTTACGAACGCTCACAAATTGGAGGAATCACGCTGGGCTTTAATAAAAATCGCATTCATCTCATTCAATTTTTGCAGCCTTTTTTTCCTCGGAGGTCACCATTGCTTGAGCCTTTGCACATGCTGACTTGAGCCGTTGAATGTGACATGACTGTAAAGCAGATATGGAATGATTCACCTAAAGCTAGTCAGCTTTTGCACAAGTTCTCGTGCTACCTTTTTGCTTGCTATCATTTAAAATTGCCGGTTGATGAAAGCACTTCTTGTTAAAATTATAATAATAATGATCTTATGTCTTCGTGGTTTGGTCTGTGGTTTCATCTGCATTCCCTCAATCCCCTGCAATTTGTTTTGATGCAATAGAGAAAAGTTACGAGGGCAAAGTTTCAATCATTCATAATACTAAACGGATCATTAGAACAATACAGTGCTCATAAAAGTCAATTGATTTAACTGATTCAGATATTTTTATTGTCAGAATCAATTACAAAAGAATGAATGGAAATTGATATTCTCGAATTTAATGAAGGGTTTCATCAAAGACCATTTTGAAAAGGTATCATCAACAAAGTAATATCACTACTCTGTTGTATACAAATATTATTGTATTTGTTATGTCATAAACGTAAATCGAACTTGACTGCACCGCGGTTGAACTTAATGATTACTTAAAGCATTTTTTGCGAATTGGGTAGAGGCACGAACATATCTACAATGTAACGTGCGATACATACTCCATTAGCCATGCAAATTACCTCATATTATTTCATTTCTTTATTGTTTTCCATTATTTATGTCTATGAGTTTGTTGACAATCCTAACATCCATTGAGTAGAGGGGATGTGCTATCCATCAAAAATATATTTTCTCTTTTTAGAGGTTTCCGTCATTAATTAGCATTTTCACCAAAAGACCTTCAGAAACGTTCATGTCTTTTCAGCTTCAGCCGACCAATGAACTTTTAGCCACGATCCTATAGCTTTTGAAGGTGAAGGAGGACACTTCTTACACATTAGCATCACTCCTACAACTTCGTCCAAAATTATCATCACAAATTTCGCAAAATCCTTTTTCAAATCTTAATCATATCTTATCTATCTAAAATGCAAGATTATGTTATCGCTGTTTGTCTGATAAGTAAGTACACTTGTGTTTTGCGTGAAAACGATGATTATGATGAGTGCAAATGAATTTACATAACTTTCACTAAAAAACATACAAAACCATTCATGAATTTTTCCTTTTTATTTTAATTTTTTAGAATAAATCATTATCATCATGCAATAGGATCTTAAATTGCACTTCACGTGGAGGAAATTACTTTCGTTTTTTTACTCATCTTCTTGTGAGCAAATTATGCATGTGCATAATATTGGATTCCCTGTAATCACTGCAATAAGATTTTGCATATCGAACGAGACATCTTCCAATATTCTTTGCAAAGAGCATGTGGGAGATTGAAATTATCAATTTTATATTTTCTTCTGCCAAACCTAAATTTAAACTGAAGGATTGGCTATTGCTTAGTCTTCATCAGTTCATGACTTGATGATTAAGCCTTCATTCACGTAATTCAGGAAAGACATTCAAGAAGCTACAGAAAAAGTCAATTTTGTTCTATACGTGCTTCTACTTATCAGAGTTTTCGGTGTGGATGGCATGCGATACAAAAAAATAATCGATAAGCGTTCTCAGTGCTCACACCACCTAAGCGATCAAAGAATCGATAAGATTATGCGAAGTCCTAAGGCGGCGCAAGCAAATCAAGAATTTATATCTTTGGGAGAAAACAAAAGATTGATTGTACGTAAAATAGGAAAGAAATATGAAAACTCAAATATGACATGATACACGATAGTTGGCAATTTGGCCATCGGAATTTTTCTAGTTAGGGTCTATTGCTTCCTTTTCGATTACTTTGAATTGGGATGAGTTGAAGATGTGTAAAACATGTCTTCTTAGATTTTGGCGTGTGAATGAGAAACGTATAATGTGATGATGACTGATGCATGTATCTATGCATATACATGTGCAAATTAGCAAAACCTGTCCTTTAAAATTGAAAGTCTTTTCGATTTTCACGAAAATTATGTACATATTTTTCTAGTTTTTTTTTAGAAAAATTATTAATATCCGCGATAAATAAAAATAAACAAAGAATGCATGATTATGATTGGAGTTGTAGATGTATATGCAAATTAGGATTTAATTGCTGAAGATAATCAAGAAACTTAAGAGGGTTTACGTTCAAAGGTTATGTTTGAATAGCTAATGGCACAAAAATCATGAGAGAACCGTCCCAGAGAAATCGTGAATTCTTAAATAATATGGCGAATACCTATACTTTTTTCTTTTATTTTTAAAGGAAGATCCTCCCCCACCCACCTAGAATAATCCACGTTGCTTTACGATTTAATGAGTATATGAACATTAGTGGCTGAGCAATAAGCGATTTGGGTAGACTAGTAGCATCAAGGCGATACTGCCGGAAGACAATTGGCGCTGAGTAAGTTGTAAAAGCTAGAAAAGGTTTCATTTAGAAATCAATAAGGCTAAAAAGTGGTGAACCATAATTAAAATGTCATCGATATTTTAGCAGGAAGTCATTCAACTTTATTTATTCTTTCACTTGAAAGTTTTTTCTAAGCCTTCGGGGGTACGATGTCACTGGCTTCACAACAGAACTTCCAACCGACCAAATTCAAATTCTCAATAAGTGTGTGGCAGCATTCCTTTGAAAACTGGAATAACAAGGAGGAACGGTTCCAAAAGTCAAAGCGTGAAGTAATTACTCAATTACTTTTAAGTTATTGTTCAATTACCAAGCATTCTGGAATGGATATTCGACGCAGAGATTTCATTTGAGCCAGTGCAAAGTATCCTGTCAAATCACTCGGTAAATATGATTCCTCTCCAAGTGAATCCGCCTCATTCTCGTTGTCCTGATCATCACCACTTAGGATGGAATCCTCTGACTCTTTTGTCAAATGGTCGCGGTCACTTTCCCCTGACGATGCGGTTGAGCTTCCGCCCAGAGGATCTCGACTCATGAGAAACGCGTTATATTCCAAATGCAATGTTTTCAATTCTGACAAGCAAGCATTTTTACTTCCTTCATTCAAAAGAGAAATTAGAGTAAAAATAAGGGAATCAAACCTTTGAAATTTCTCAGGGAAATATCTCCAAAGAACAAAGGCCAGTCTTGCATTTCCTCCACAATATTTTCCTTTCGGTCCATTTCCCCTGCTAGTCTTTGTAATAACTCTGACTTCGACAAAACTTGAAGAACAAACCTCCAAAGTAACTTACACTTCTCTACAGTCATTCCTATCAAAATTGAGTCAAGATTTACAATCCCATCACTAAAATACAACTCCAGATCTTCCAAAGTTTCACCCCAACAACTTTGCAAAAGTTGCTTCAAATCGCCTTTGCTAATGATGCTGAGTGTAAGGCTCCTCAGGCAAGGGAAATGCTCTGCCATTGTCAAAATAGGCCCTTTCACGATCAGGCCCGGTCTAAAGTGTAGAGTGGTGAGGCACGTGGAAATTTTACTGCCGCAAAATTGTCTGTCAAATTCAAAGACTTGACAACATGTCCCAAATAAATTGAGAAAATTGAGGTTCGGAAACCGTGCGTTGCATTTCAGAGGCATCACTTGTCGTCCTGAAAGTTCACAGTCTAGTTTTGTTAGGCCAAGCATCCTGGGGAAAGTGAGCCTTCCGAATTTCGATGCACCCAGAAATCTACGGCAGTAGAGCTCCTGAAGATTCACGGATTGCGTTCGCAGAAATGACTCAAATAATGAGGTCGGGACGTCGTGCGCTAAAGCCTCGATTCTGAAACTGCGAAGCCGTAATCTTCCATGTCTTTGTAATGCCAACTCATGCAAAATCTCTAAATGGCTTAATCTCAAGTAGGCGATGTGAAGCTTGGTAAGATGAGAAAACCTCCCACTTGTTGCAGTCGCAATTAATATGTTCTCAACACTCTTACAATTCTCAAGTCCGATTGAAATCCAAATCTCATGAAGTCGGACAGTTTTCTCAAAAAGACTTTCCAGGAATGTGTCAGGGTAGAGGAGCTCTTTCGATGCCCACTCTTTAAAATGAATTCCTTCAAGATATGGTATGACTAGATCAAATTCCGTCGTGTTCATTCCTGGAAATGGGAAAAGAACGAGCTTCTTTAAGTATGGAGTTTTGCGCGCTAGAAGAGTGGGGTAAAAGTCCCCTCCAAAAGCAGACGGTAACTTTGATCGGCCTTTCCGATTAACTCTGATGTCTAATGCTTTGATGTGTTCGCCACAAAGATTGAAAAATTGAGATCCAATCTCATCGTCAAATGGGAAGTCAATCAATTTGAATTCACCGAAGGGCACCTGACCAAATAGCTCAAGGCCGCTCAAAAATGTTTCATTGAATGAAGTTATTGTTTCATTGAGATCAGTATAGGCTTTGGAGCCTTGAAAAACTGCTTTGGATTTCTGAAAAAGAATGGCACTTATTTTTTTATTCTAGACTGATGAAATGTTTAATTTAAAAAGTAAGAGAAAATTACATCTGGATTATCTTGAGAAGCTGCCAGTAGTTTCAACTCCTCCCATTCCTCCATACCCACGGGTCGAAACACAACCCTACAAAATTTCCTCAGTCTTGGAGTTATTGCTCTGTTCCAACTGGAATGGACTTGTCTTAAAGTCTTCAAATCATCTATACCAAAGTACTGCACTTGCTGGTAAAGGACCTGTAAAAACAATTCCGATGCAATACGAACAGTTCTCCAGAAATATTTACTTAGCTTGCTTGAATTCATCTTTCATCTATATAGCAATCTTACCGCGTCAATTAACAGTGGATTTTTCTCAAGATAATAGTGACCAGATGAGCCGCTAATTCCTTCGGGTTTAATTTCTGGTGGCGTCATACTTAATGAGATCGAGCTGTCATATCAAAAGTTCTAAATAAAAGGACAGTTCTTATTGCAAAAATTCGAGATTTACATTATGAGGTAATGCGAAACAAGGAATTCAATTTATGTTAAAAAGGAAATTGTGGTTTAAGCGGAGTAGTAACTTGATTGCATGTCTTCTATGTTCCATGCTTCAGCATAAGTTTTGGAAACTGGAAACACATGTCATACATTTCATTTCAGCGGAGTTTTTGCTGCATCAGGAAACTTTCCTGGATCTAAATATACATTGTGTATCAATAAGTCAGACTATTATGAAACACTACACTCCCGTACCCGGGTTTCCCTTGTTCTCTATGAAATTATTTGACAACGCATGCTTTTTTGTTTTGCCCTTGCATGACTTCTCTGAAAATGCCTACAAAGGTATGCAAAAAACAGTAACTTTTACTCTCAAGTTTGTCATTGCATCACGTTCCTCATTCTTTATCCCGTCAAATTGTACCCACAAAAAATTAATTTATATGCTTTTGCTTTCCAGCATAGCTTTAATTTGGAGGAATTATTACTAATTTCTAACTAGTTTGCTGTGGCTAGTTGGACTGCCTCACAGTAATATTGTGTAGCAATATGCTGTATTAAGCAGGTGAATATTATGTTTGGGTTCGATGATACTACTTAGCCACAATGTCTGCAGAACGTTTGGTCTTTTTCAAACAAAACTTGCTCCGACTAAACTCATCCTCATCCTGCTTACTTTGCCTGTCAAATTTGGCACCATTTCATTAACTTAAATTAATTAAGAACGGTCTTAAATTGTTTGTAATGGACTGTTTTGATTGGATTTGTGTAAGACATTAATTAAAATCAATTGGGCCAACGCGCTTAATTAAATTAAAAGTAATTTAGGAGACCGACTGGCACCTACACCATTGCTTTATTTTGACAGTTATTATTACGCAGTTATTCATACAGATTGGCTCAATGACATGGAACTGGGTATGTGAGTAATTTTTCGTTTCTGTGAAGCAGAAGTTGCTGGAAACTAGAAGCACAATTTGATGCTTTCTTTTCGGACTGAACAATTACAAAGCAAATGTTGAAAATCAAGAACTGAAAATGAAAATTTCTGAGTTTATTCCGTTACATTTCATGCTGGTAAATGGCGTCTTGTCAAGAAGTTTAGAAGCCGTAACAGATGAGTTTCCAGTGGCTGAATTAAATTTAAACCGTGAAGAAACAAATGACATTGTAAGACCCTGTCAGCACATGAGTATTTGCAATGTAACAGATCTAATGGACAAGAAAATTATTGGCTTGGAAAGGAGAATTAGATCTTTGGAACAGCCTGGTATTTTGATTATTTATATTATGTACTTTGATTTGTAATAAATCAGTCTATCAATCATTTTGTGCTGTACAGTTTGGAAGATATCTTCAGAAAACTTTAGATGGTCAGCATGTGCCGAAGGACCTTGCAAATGCTATCCAGAGTCGTTTAGTGTAAACTGCTGGCGTTTGAAACTGGATGGAATCCCGCCTCATCAGACCATTCCAATTGACACTGCAGTATTGTAAGACGCTTAAAATTAAAATCTGAAACTTTTTGAAGAGGGATTGTCTAAAAGAAGAATTTAGAGAAAATATTTGAACAAGGTAACGAATTTTCAGGGACATGGGATCCAACACGATTGATGCAGTTCATAAGCATACGTTCCGGGGTCTGATTAGGCTCATACAACTGTGAGTTAAATGCAGATAGGTGGTAGGTACATATGAAACATGTATATTTGCAAGTAACTTGGAATTTTGTTCTTCAGGGACATTTCGGATTGTCAGCTTGATTTCCTTCCGGCAACTGTTTTCGACCATCTTGAGCGGTTGAAGTACCTTGTCCTTCATAGAAATCATCTTGATGAAGTGAACCCCTCGATATTTCGAGATTTGAAGAATCTAGAGACTTTGTAAAATCAATTACAAACGTACACCATCATTTTATTTCTTATTACAACACTGACAGGGGCAAATTAAAATTATAGAGATCTCTCCGAGAACCGCTTGACTTCCATGATCATCCCAAATACATTGACAAATCTGAAGCATTTACATTTGGCAAAAAACAAATTGAAAGCATGGAACGAGAGTACAGCTCTGTTCAACTTGGAGGACTTGGACTTAAGTGGAAACGAAATTGAGACCTTAGGTAGGTAGCGCATGAAATCTTTTGTCACGACTTGATGTACATGTACATTTTAATTACTTTAGGCAGCTTTCGGCATTTGCGAAAGTTGAAGCGTCTCAAACTTGGAGATAACATGCTGAAACACATTTCCGGAGACACTTTCATCGGTTTGAGGAATTTACATTCTCTGAGTCTTGAGCAAAATCGAATTGAAAATCTCTCGCCCAATGCATTTCTTGATCTGGGCTCTGTCACAGAAATAGATCTTTCTGGCAATTCGATTCGAGAAGTAAGCCAAAATTTGATATAGAATTAAAGTGGATGAAGGAAAGTAATTCAGATGTATTTAAATTTCTTTAGATATTTCCCGAAAATTTCAATGGACTCACTCAAATTTCAAAATTGAACATAGCAAAAAACGAGCTTCGGACGATTCATAATGGGACATTCGAAGCCCTTGTAGGGTTGGACAGATTGTCCCTTCATGGAAATATATTAGAGACCTTGGAACCCATGGCATTCAAGGGACTATCCAACCTGACATGGTTGCTTTTGGGAAATAACATTTTATCGGAATTAAGTTCAGAGTTGTTTTTCCCCGTGCCAAATCTAACGCGACTGTGATTGAATAATACATTATCATAAAGTTATGTATTTTACATCGTTACGACGCTGATCCGCATTATGTAATTTTTGGTGCAGAGAATTGGATAGTAACGACTTGCTCTATATTGCGGATGACACCTTTGAATTCTTTAACAATCTACAATCGATCAAACTTGGGAAAAATTCTTGGCACTGTGACTGCAACATACTATATTTGTCGAAGTAATCTGAGAATATACACCAGCAGATTGACAATTGACATTTGCATGCAACTTGAACGCACTGATCAAAATGTTATTTTGAAGTTGGATCAGAGACCACAGTCCAATTGTGCTTGACTATCAACCAAAATGCCGAGGACCGACGTCTGTAGGAGGAAAACCTTTACATGAAATGACGTGAAATATTTATACCTAGTTTTCCTTGTTGTTTTTATCATTTACTTTATAACTTTTGCAAAATATGTAATGTTGGCTTTTAGATTCTCTGACGTGTGTGATGGGTTTTGGCTCTCCATGCAAAAGGTTAGCTACTAGTATCAGTATTTGCTTAATAATACAGGAATTTTATTCTTATTATTAATATTTAAATTACTTAATCAAACAAAACAGCTGCCATCACGTGTCACAGCAAAGAAGAATTGAGATGAACTAAATCAGCTTCGTCTTTGTCATCTACAAAGCTTAGAATACAATGCCGATATTGCATCAATTCAGCACGTTATTTATGTTATTTCTGTTTGAATTGTAGCGTGCAAAATTTCAAAATATATATGACACAAAATTAAATACCAAAGTATATCATGTATTTATTTGGTACCATTGCCATTGGCACTGTTTACTCATCTATGTACTTCTCACGATACAAGATTTTTACATAGGCACCTGTCGCCGCTACAATATGTCAGGCAATAATATCCTTCATCGGGAGACTGAAACCATTTCATGCAATTCGATTTACTCTTGTGGCAAGAGTAGACCATCAGACGTTGCAAAGTGGCAATTAATATCGTTTGATAATTGAGCATCTTTTGAGCAAATGCGCCACTATGTTGAACAAAGGATGTCTCTCCGTCACTGTTCTGGCTTTCTCAGTTTCCCTCATCTTGTTCAAAAGGGTAAAATATTGTATAATTAATCAAGTTTTACCGAATGATCGAGCTATCCGAAATCAAGTCGTTATTTTGAACCATTCTTTGAAATTTTCAGTGCGGGTTAGCTTTCGAAATGGGTCAGCTCAAGTGCTCAGAGAATGGAATGCATCCCGATGACAAGGTCAGCCTTTAAATGCAATAATTTAATGATGATGGTCACACACGAATTTATGAATTTGCGACCGTTAACGTTCAACAAAATTTCTTTACCATTCCAGTTGATTAGTATGGTGATGCAAAAATGTCAGCCAAAGTTAGACGATTCAAAGGACCTTTTGATTGCTGTAGGTAGCTGTTTTAGTATTGGCATTAAGTGTTCCATTGAGATATCTTGAGGTTTTGTTTGATGTAATTTTGGCAATGCAGTGCGTCACAAAATGTGTACTGAAGCAAATGAAGGCCATCGACAAAAAAGGGAAAATTAATCAAACGGAAGCAATGACATTGGCTAGTGTTCTTCCAGATGAGTACCAAGAGAAAGGGAAAGAGAAATTTAATGAATGCTATGAACAACATCATTCCAAAATAAAGAAGGGATCAAAGTGTGACTCTTGGATTCCTTTTTCGTCGTGTTTTATGGGATTTGCAGAATCGGTAAAAGCATCTAATTATTTTAAAATTCCATACAATTCTAATTTCAGCTCTAATGTCACAATAAACTATTTAACTATAGCTGTGCAAGCCCGCCTCCACCACGACCGCTTCACCATAAAAAGTTTCGTTTGAATGATATGGATACAAAGGAAGAGATATTGATTTACCATCTGTTAAATAATATTGATAAGATTAAAAATCCAGTAAGGACAATAAATGCTCCTTATTTATTATAAGTAATTTATTCTTGAAGTTCATAAGGAATTGCATATAACTGTTTGGAATTTTTGCTTTCATAATTATTAATCATGATTAAGCCCCAATGCAGAGCATCGACACATACAAGCTATTAACTTTGAATCGGTCATTAGTGATTGTACTTTTTCTGCATGCTTTCGATCTGGACTTCGATAGTTTTTATAGATTTCTTTTTGTTCGTTCGTGTTGCATGGAATCTCGAAAA
>JAHZNI010003443.1:0-11335 GCA_027744415.1 Seira ritae | reverse complement strand
GCCAAAAATCTGTGTCTAAACTATAAATAATGATTATTTTTTTTTATTGATAGCTACGTTTTTTGCCAAAATTTTCTTAACCCTTTTTGATTGCTGTATTTCAGGGCATGCATTGCTGGATATTGATGATGGAACGCAAATTACAGAACCTTCACCTCACATGACCATGATTTTTAACACTTTTGTGATGATGACGCTCTTCAATGAAATCAACGCTAGGAAAATTCACGGTCAACGAAATGTTTTCAAAGGAATTTTCACAAATCCAATTTTCTATGTTATTTGGGTCCTAACCGCAGGTTCACAGGTAAGATCAGACCCAAGAATATATCCCAAACCTCTTAAGTTTTTACCGTTTTCAAAATATAATTTTGGTGGACACAGGTTGTAATCGTACAATTTGGAGGACTTGCCTTTTCAACTGCTCCACTTAGCGTGGAGCAATGGATGTGGTGCTTAGTGTTCGGTGTGGGTACACTTATTTGGGGACAGCTCGTCACAACTGTTCCAACCCGAAAACTGCCCAAAGTTCTATCGTAAGTCTTACTTGTTAACTTCATTTACCTTAATTTGGTTTACGTTGATGGAATTATACGATACCTTTTCTTATTTCGAAGATGGGGCCGTGGCCATCCTGAGCAATTTACCGAGGGTGTCACCCTTGGTGAAGAATACGATCCTGATGCGGACAAACGACGAAGTGCAGGGCAAATCTTGTGGATAAGAGGACTGACCAGATTGCAAACTCAGGTATTGTATTTGCCTTTGAAACCTTATCTAACTTTAATTATACTGCTTAGAAAGTATTATGGGAAGTCACGAAATGCGCGCTGTAGAAAGTCCAGTTCTCTTATATTTTATGTGGGGTTGGTTAGGCTTAGCATGATATCGCCGATTAGATGAAAACTCATCTTTTTTAGTCTACTTAAGATAAAGAAATTTTTTCAGCTTAAACATAGTGTATTTTCTTAAAGTCAACTAAATATCTCTCCAAAAGGAAGGATATTTTTTGCAAGGGGACTGATTATTCTTGGAATGGTGTGCTGATTTAAAAAAAGACAGACTTCATTTTGTCCATATTATCTTTTAGTTCAAAAATAAATACGAAATCGCATTCCAACGAGAAAAGTTAACTTGGGCAAGCTGTACAAAATGTACACTTAATTTATCATATTATCTATCAAGGCGAAAATCAATTTCCGAAACTGCTTCATAAAAAAATACTTTCATTAATATTTTTAAATGATCACTGTACAGAATTTTTCGAAGCCCTCACGAGATTTTAATTTAACTGTCAATACTGTAGTTAATAATTCTTGAGCGTGCAGTGAAATTGTTTGCAGTGAAGAAGCAGTGCAATACAATGCAATCTGTTCATATAAAGTTAGGTTCGATAGTTGCTCTTGTATTTTTTCTACAAGTCTATAGCGTGACCCCTATAGTTCTGCAAATTAATAATGTAAATCGCACTATATATATCAACAAGTCTATATTATCTATATATATAACCGAAATGGGTTTCGATTTGTTCTCTCTATATATCTATTTATGATCAGTAGTCTAAAAATTATTTCTAAACTACAAAATCGTTTTGCATTTGTGGCGCATTTCATTATGGTCATGGGATGTGCGCATTTTGTATAAAAAAATGGCTAAAGGGGCAATGAAATCCCTATGAAAAATCTTGTTTCTCTATTTAATTTTTTTATACTGAACTCGTTACAACCTTCATGTTCATCCTCCCTCCTCTCCTATTTGTTTCATATTCCTTCGAGAATACCAAAACAAAAGAAAATCCCTACCAACTCTATTCATTTTATTTTTATTTATCGTTTCTCTTTTTCTCTGTCTCTGTCTCTCTATCTCTCTTTCTCACTAGCCTTTATTATTAGTACTCTATAATATACTCTTCTACTGTTGCGTACTTACTCTTAATTTATTGTCACCACTGTTTAAAAACTACCATAGAAAAAAAACTCAGTGATTATTACGAGGAAGAAGTACATGGTTTGATTTAATTGGTCATTCATACTTATTGATTCATGTTGCTCCGCTACAAAGTCTAGTCTCCAAAACAGAAGCTGAGCTTTGTCATGAGTCAATATGTCGTCCATCGACCTTAGTTAGTTTTCAATCTCTATGAAAGAAAACATGAGAATGTGAAATATCTGATGTAGGATCTTGGTCTGATTCAATTGTAAAACGTGTTGACAAAGCCGTGTATTTCTTGCCAACGTGATAAGGCACTTAAAAAATAATTTGTACAATCACTACAGCTACTGTCAAATTTACTAGTAGCCGACTGATGATGACTTTCAGTACCAGAGCTTGAAAGATATCGTGGTGTCGCTGATCTTACCACTGACAACGATTTTTCTTGTGTTGTATTTCTTTTTTATATACATAATTAATACTCCATAAACTTTATTTTTGTTGTTCATTCGTTGTTCTTTTCTCAACTGATCCCATTCACTCCATTTCATTACCGGACTCTGAGGAACAACTTCACGGGACCCTCTTTTTTAATTGCAGTTTTCATTTTGATGGCCCTTAATCAAAATAATAATAGTGAATCCGTGACATGAATACCTTGTTCAATTTTTTTCTCCGAGTCGTTGACGTTTTAGCTGTACGTGTACTGTAAACTGCGAAATCTCTTTTTTTGTTGTAGGATTGTCTTTTCATTTTTCTGACACTTTCTTTTCTCTACTTCTCATTCTTTCTCTCTGAATCTTCTTTCCCTCTGTAATCGTTAATTCGTTTTTTTCCTGTTTTATCTCTTTAATCTCTCGTTTTGTTGCCCATAAAATCCTCCCAATTTCTACATTATTATTGCAGGAATAATACTCAAAAGTAGCATCACATCCTGTCTCTTTCTCTAGCCCTGAATTCTTCGATTTACGTCCTTGTCACAAATGTCATTTTACTACTTTTTAATTTTTTTTGCTATCAAAAGGCAAGAGATCAAATCTAGATCACTCTATATATTTTGTATCACTTTCTCTCAAATGCTAGCATACGTACTATCTCTTTTGTGTCCGTCTCTGTAGTCATTTTTATATTGTCGGTGTTTGCTCCCAAAAAGCATAATAGTTTACCAGTACTACTCATATGAATAAATTTTGTCACTTGCCTCTACATCTTTTCTTGTCCTATATGGTCGATTTCACCGGATTAATAGAACAAAAAAGGGCCTTAAAAAAACAACTCAATACATGTTCATGGGTCCTCCTAGTCCTGTGTGATAATACTTATTCGTTTCAAAGAGGGAATATTAATTACTATTACAGATCTTGTTCCCACTTAACAATTTACTTCCTCTTTCCCCTTTCGTCATCTCAATTTTTTTTGTTCGTGGTTGATCGTTGATCGTAAATTTATTTATTGTTTTCCGTTATTTTTTCCTTGTTTTCATTATCTACTTTATTTTTTTATATGATTTTCCGTATTTTGATAATCTCACTTCAGCTCTGTATTTAAATATATATATATATCCTCTGCGCACTTATATTTAGCCAGAAAGTGGCCTTGAGAACACGTACCTGAACGAAGATTATATTGATATGTACACGTGCTGTGCATGTTTTGCAAGTTGCAAGGAACTTAACCAGCAATTATTACGACAATGCAAAAAAAATATCTAAATTATGTATCTTATGAGCAGCAGCGTTACGTATTACGAAACACTTTTAGCTCCTGTGTCGTGCGTTTATATATAATTTATACTGAAAATCATGAACGAATATAACAAACTTAATTATGATTTGTCGTGTATTCTGCATACTATTTTTTGTAACATTTGATTTGAATTTTTTTCCAGTACATAAGTTTGTAGGAAGAACGAAACGTAATGTGTTTTGATTGTGTATCAAGAGAAACCATAAAGGTTTATCAGAACGTCATGCCAAGAACGAATCTAAGAAAAGTTTCAAATGGGCAGTCCAATTTTAGTGCCTTTGTAGTAGTTGGTATTTAATTTAGGAAAAAAAAGTTTTCCCCTCTTTGTATAGTAGTCCGTAATACATATACCTTGACCTCTTTGTTCCCTATAAAAAATATTAGAACCGATCTTGTAGGCCAACCACAAACCATCTAAATCCATATCCCCAACTATATCGTGTGTCATCCAGTCTCTTCTCGTGTCACTTGTTCTTGAAGAACGTTTTCCTGTTCGTGTAGACTCTCACTTTCCACAGGTGTTTATGATCACATCATTAAGTGCTGCATAAAGAGTGTGAAAAACCAGAAGCCCTGTCATTCTTTCTTTTTAATGGAGCTAAGAGTGTAATCCTTTCTTGTTGTCCATCTTACATCGTGATAGACAGATAGAATTAAACAAATTAATTTTACTAATTTACTCAGGTTAACTTCAACATTCAAGCACCGCAGCAGTTTTCATGATTTGTTGATTGAAGAGGAATATAAGGGCTTGTGCCTCAACTCAAACTCAACTGCTTTTAGTTTTCATAGGGAAGAAGAAATCAATCCTCAAAGTCTAGTAAATTGTGTCTTTGTAGTATGTTTACTGTATAAAATACAAAATAATATGCATTTTATAAGATAAGAAAGGAGAGAAAGGCAGCATGCTTTTGAGGAGAAAGTCGGTTCATTCATTCGTCATCATCGTCCGTTGTCTATCTGATCTGCTAGAATTGATCCCTCCAACTTGAAACTTGAACATTTTAGACCGCTCCGTACTTACGTAACCAACTTAATACTTATTGCGAAGGCGTTCGATTCCTTCCTGTCTTTTTAAATATTTTCTCATGTGATAGATAGTAAGATCTAGAAACACTTTCTTCGCCAACGTCCTCTTTCGCAGCAGCTACATTCATTCCATTGTAATAATGTTCTAAAAGTTATTCTACTCTGTATATTGTAATTAGGTAGTACTGTCTCTTCTCTCTGTATCCCTTGTCATGTTATGTCATGTCAATTCTGTATTCCCTTTCGTGTAAGTAGTTTTGTTCCTTTGCTCAAGTAGAAAAATCTCAACAATTTCTACCCGATCTCTTTTCTCCCAATCCAATACAATACAAAAGTATTTATTTGTTCCCCTGCCTTTTCATCTTCAAGATAAAGCTATGTATGTGTGTTATCATATTATCCTTCCCCTAGGAAATTCTGCAGAATGATTTGAGGCTAATGTTAGACTTTCTCCAGCTTATGTATGTAAATTACGTAGTAAACTGAGTATCCCCCCATCCATGTTGTAATAATTTTAAAACGAATGTAGAGTCATTATTGCACTTGATCTGTAGACCGTATTTGGAATTTGAACCCTTTTCTCATTTGTAGTCAAGCTCAAAACATAGTTTTTGATTGAACCCTATACCATATTTTATCGCTATGCAATTTTTTTCATTCGATTTACAAGTAATACTTTCATCGTCCATGTTTTCCCACTTGCTATGGCTAGCTTGATCATAGTAAAAACTGTTAGATTGAAGCAACTCTTTATAGTTGAGACTAATTGAGTTCAATGAGCGCTCCATCAAAATGCACAAAATCCAAATTTTGTATTATGATGAACACCCTGCAAGCTGGCAAGCTGTAGTGAGTTCCATAGTTCAAGTCATGTCATGAATGCGTGACTTCTGCAAGTGTTATAATTATCATCAAGCAATTCTCGCTCGCTCTTATGTTGTAAATTATATTCTCGCTCAGTTTTCATCTTTATTTATTTATCGATCTATCACTTAGACGCATTTTCTTCTATTTATTATTACATTCACTTATGTTAATTTTCCATTTTGTTAGCTGATTATTTCAATTGTTCCTTTCATATGCCTCATTCCTCACATAAGAAGAGTAGGTACTTGTCCCGCAAGAAGATGCCCTCATTCTTACTTACAATTAGTTTCATGATCCCTCGAGAGCAAAACAAGCTTAGACTGTAGACTTGGCAATAAATAGAAAATACAAGTCACAAGCTTTGTCAATTCTTAAAATGTACCGCCGATTGTATAATTGTGCCGCCTTCGCCTATACTTTATATGGTTGTCATGAATTTGCCATTGTAATGCAGTAGCAGCAGCTTTTCGACAGGCACCTCCATTCGTATAGCCAGCTTAATCTTACAGATTAAATGTGAGTGGAGTTAATGTGGCTTGTGATATTTATTTATGCGGGAGGTCATTTGATGTTAGGCCAATACTTAGGTTTTCATATTCTGGTCACAGAAATGTGACGTGACAAGTGTTGGTTGGTGAAAGCTGAATAATAAATTTAGGTGTAGCATTGGAGCAATTGTCAAATGGAAATATTTAAATTAATGGCGTTTCTATATGCAGAAACAAATAGGAGATGAGGTATTTTCTATTCATTTGTGTAGGTAGGTGTGGTGTGGAGAAAGTTGGAGAAAGCAATTAAGACATAGTTTGGGAGGAGCACACATTAGCTTTGTATGGACGTATGTATGTATGCGCTGAAGCAAATACGCTTAAATCTTTACTGTAGCGTAGTAACAGTTTTTTTCACATGCGGGTTCCTGTCTATCTAGACACTTTAATTAGTACACTCGAAATCGATATGATGACAAAATTTTATTCAATATGTAGTTTTCCTTTTTGGAGCTTGGACGGTTGATTGGCATTTGTGAATTTTCTATGTCGTTTTCTTATACACTTTTCCACTATCGTCTTTCCAGTTAATTCTCTGAATCTGAACCTTTGACTTTAGTTTAGTATACATTCCGGCACACACTTTTTTATTCTGGTATTTCTGGTAGAAAAAAAACGCAAAAAATATTATTGGGCTGCTCTACAATATCTATTTTATCTATCTGCCTCATAATCATGATCATTGTTTAGAATAATACTGTAGAGATGTTTACGCAAGGTGCACACGTCAGTTCTCTTTTTCGCAAACATTTGTGGCATTTTTTGATATCTTCTATATTCTTCTATCTTCTTAACACATAATAAAAATGGTTTGGGGATCAAAGCTCATTATTCTGTTTAGTAATATGAGGGGAGTGGACTTTAAGGGAAAATGAAAGTTGAGGGCTTGATTAAAAAAAGAAATTTTAACGCAGAAAGAAAAAAAAGAACCTTTCCTCATGCCTCTCTGTCCCAATGTCCTATTTTCAGCTGAGAGTGATAAGAGCATTCAAATCCACATTGGAGGATATGGAGGAGAAGAGATCTGTACATAGTTTACACAGCTTGCACAGTCTTCGGAGCTCACGAAGCCATCCAGGCCTTCGCCCTATGTCCGACATCAGTTACATAGACGAAGATCCAACGAAAACTCCGTCTCCTCTAACTGAAACGCAGAAGGCCGGCGGTGGGAACCAATTTCCCAGGCACGGGACCATGGGAAGAGAGGATCATCGTAATGTCCGCTGGACTAACTCTGAGATCCGCCCAGCTACTCAAAGCAGTCTCAGTCCACATCGTCACATCAGTCGCACGATCATCCAGGAGCTGCCCAAGCTTGTCCATGAAACCAGTATCTAAATTCCAAATATTCTGACAAAAAGAAAATGAGCAAATTGAGCAGCCAAGCGAGAGAATGATCAATCCGAAATTCAAGTCTAAAGGGCACACATCTCGCACTCGCTTCTTCTTCTCTCTACAACAGCAACCAAAATATACAAGTTATCTATACATATACTTAAAAATTAGTTTAACGATATTATATGTTTTCTACCACTGATATCCACAATATATACTTATTGTGACCGATATATATTATATATATTTAACACAATTATATAGCTGTCTATATCTATTTCACCACCCACAGATTATTCTTGCAGGACATGACACAACAAAACAACAACTCCTCCTTCTTTCCTTCCCTTCCTTCAGCAAAAGAACTATACACTCTATGTATTTATTTTATTTATGCATAATGTATTATATATGTATTGTGTCTTCACAGTCTTCCTTCTAAATCGTCACATTTAGTGAAAGTAGCGATTCTTACTATATAAAATCTTTGTATACAAACGAGAAAAAAACGCTCGGTCTCAAAACCTCCATAACAAAACCGTGTTCTATACTTCTTCATACATACTTAATTATTATTCTTCTGCTCTTCCTATGATTGCGAAAAAAACAAACCGTTACCTATTTATGCAAAATCCTAATGTATTATTAGCCCTTTAAAAAAAGAATAAAATAGCTTTATAATACAATATATATCTACCACATGCTATCTCTATATTGACAAGAGTCGTCTGATTGCTCTTGGTATGGATTACGGAGTTTCGGTGAAACTATATATTCTCACGGAGGTAACATTAACTTTCTACATCAAAAAATACTATGCGCATGCGATGCCCTTTTTATTGGAGGAATCTTCTACTTCTTCAGCCATGGCTTCCCTTCTCTACTACTGCTTAGTATCAGCGCTGCGCTCTCAAGCCAATTCTTTCCTCAGCAAACTTTTCGTGAACGGTGAACGGTGTAATACATATTTAGTCAGTTAATTAAATCTGTCGAAAGAAAGTTTTTCAAAGACCGATAAATGTTTGTACATAATGCAATTGAATTGAATCATGATTAGACTTTTGAAGTGTCTGAGAAACTGAAAAGGGGACGAATTCTTAGCATAAAAGAAGTATATTATACCTTTCCTATTTTACCTACATACATAGATATCGTGTATTCATTTCTGATTATGATTATTAATTACTGCGTTGACGAGAGAAAACTCAAACTGATAATACTCTCCTCTTGTCTTGATACATACTAGGTACTTTTTTCTTTAAAACAGCCAAAAAGGGAGGGAGAATAGGTAGGGTTGGAGTATAAAGGATAGATTTTCGACCAAATTTATTTGAGGATTTCTTCAAATAATATGTCGGAGTAATATACCTAAATACATTTGTCATGAGCACAATCTTAGACAGGAAAAACTCATGAATTCTACTATCGTCTAACTGCATAGTTTATAAAAGCCAATAATTTTTTCAGAAGCCCTTAATTTTAGCAGTAGAGGTGCAGGGATGAAGTTTCTTGAGATGGGGTTGTGAATTTATATATTATAGTAGCATGACTACTTACCTACATAAGCGACTGGTCTTATCACATCACATGGCAGATAGGTAATAGGTAATAGCATTAATTACATACATACATACCTACCTACCTTATTTCAGCGATAGACTGAGAGAAATATATAATTACTTGTGACACTTGCAACGCTACAATGTATCCAGTACATTTCTGATGAAGTAATAGTTAGGTAGTTACATTTAACTTGACTTACTTACCTTCGGTATTTTTCTAGTAAAACTGAAAAAGGACATACCTACCTAACAATTTTAAATAGAGCAGGGTATACGTTTTCCATGTCGTCGACATATTATGTAAATGTACATACATACATACATACATACCTTATTTCAATAAATGCTGTGTGCCGTTGCAATTCACAATCATTGAACTTGAACACATTTAGTCACTGCTCCCAGCGTTTCTGTTGTTTCGTACAACCTAAATTTAGGCATAAATAATCCCAGTGAAAGTCAGAGTCAGACAAGTTAGATACAACATATCACTTATCTAAGTTAAAAAGTTGATGAAGCTACTTAAATATCCAAACTTACCTTGAAATGCACTCATATAGTGCATCTTAAATTAGGCGATGCAAATTGCTAATAGGCTAATTTAAGGCTACTGATGTTCTAAAGCTGCTAGCAAAGACCGAGATAATTAACGTTGACATGACATGGATTTGTTCGCAGATTTTAATGCAATTATAGTGCAGGTAACCGAACTTAAAGTTGGGAGGAGAGATCACCTTAAGACAAAAAAATATTCTTGAAACAAGAAATTTTTTCCAGACTATCATCTTTCCTTCACCTCCCACATCCCAATAATGACAATGAATGAGTATCGATATCGATAATAGACAAAGACATTTTTGCATTTGACAACCTTTCTCCAGAGAGGAAAAAATCCTTTGCCTTTTTTATCCACATATGTACATACATAGTAAAAGATACGATGAGAATATTGATGGAAGATTATGATTACCACTATCAATGTAACTATATTTTTAACGGACTTTGACTTACTTGCCCGTTTCTCCATTTTGCGAGAAAATCTTTCGAAAAGAGGTACATACAGTTTAAATTGTATCCAGTATTTTAAACGTGTTTCTTGCAGTCTCTTTTTAACATACTTACACTAAATGTTTTCGCGCATGGACCAACAGAAGAAAAAAAATACAGAGGAAAAAAATGTGCATCTACATAATATATCTATCATGTTTCTATGTACTTGTATATCATAGGAGAAAAAAAATCTACTTAACTAGGAATTCAACGACATAATAATATGTAATCTAATCACAGCATAATATTTTTCTATTTAAATCTTGTGATGATCTTACAAGTTACTTGAAATGCTGCACTTTCTCCCCTTCCCCCAACTTTCTCTCTCTTTAGTTTTTTTGAGATCCCGAATATGATCGATGCCTTAGCTATAGTGGTGATGACGATAAATTAAGTGTATTGGTCTTCATCCCTAGCATTTTTGCCTTTTCGATTCCTGTTATTCAAGGAAAAAAACAAGTAGCTACAACGCATGCATGTGAAATGCACATATTATGTATATTTAGAGTGAATCAAGGCGGGAAGGAGTCTACTTAAGCATTTATTCTTTCTCGTTCTGATGTGACTTAACGTGTCTTCTATTTTAAAGATCTTCTCCGTATTCACTCTGGGTAGCGGGGTAGCTCAAGCTCGTTAGTTAAATATTGCACAACAATTTTAGTAATATAATAGTGCATCACAGCGAAACCTCACTGTACATAAAATAATCATTTAAAGGATAAATTTTTAATGGAATACACGGTAATTGGAAGGGTCAGGCTTGAGATTTGGCAGTTTTTACGCGTACTAAATTGCAATGTAAGATTTTCCTGAGAAGGGTCCCTGGATGAAGATTTCCACGATTTTAAAAATTTACCATTTTCGGAATTACTTTCTTCTTTTTAGTGGTGGTCGTGTAATTTAATTACGTGCCCTTTTATTCTGATGTATTCAATTCATTTGCAGTTACCTCGTGTTCTAAATTTATGTGCACTTTGCTTTTAATTTACACAAAAACTGGAAGAGTCATATTGACTTTCTCCGTTCTTTGTTGGAACATACTTAATTGGTATAACCCGGATAAATATGCATTTATAAAGAGAAAGTTTCAAAAAAGCAGCAAAGTAACTTTAAAAAACTGAAATGTATTTTTATGAAATTTTTTTGGAGATAGCCCAGCCCGTCTAATTTACACCACGCCAAAATGTATGTTTGAATATTGCATAATACATTCATTAGCTTTGCCTCAACCATACTGTAGACGGTGAAAGTTACTTTCACCGTTTA
>JAHZNI010003442.1:0-11226 GCA_027744415.1 Seira ritae | reverse complement strand
ATGCTTTTGATTGGTCTCATTTTATTTCGCTAAACATTTATGTGACTTTTGCGATTGCACCTCTCTTCGAAAAAAACATCATTTATACCTGACATGGGTACATGCATTATTCATTCCAGCAATGGGTTTAAGGTCTACTTTTTAGATACTCTGACAAGTTCCGGTCTGATTCTGTCAATCCGTAATTTTCTGATACTGATTGATAATATATGACTATGGACTGACTGACTGACTAGCTTGAGCATTGATCATAGAAAGCATGTGATGCACATGACTCGCAACGCAACGCTCTAGTTGGATCGAAATTAGGACTTGGTGAAATCAGTCTGCATTTTAATTTCACTTTCTTCGAGATGAAAAAGTAGCACCTTTTACGCAACTTTGAATCAATATTACAATACATATATACTTGAATTTCATTTTACGCACCTAGATACTAAGTAACTTAAATTGAACGACGACGTAAACTAAATTGTCTTCGAATTCGAATTTCCATTGTAAACCAAAAATCTAGATCCTTGTTTAGCCCGTCCTCCATTTCATTTCCCCTCTGCTTTCCTTCAATATCCTCATTAAATCAGGGTTACTTTTAAATCCTAATTTTCCATTCACCTTCATCAACGTCTCAAGCTCAACGACCACTTTTACGCACGCGAACAAAGGAAGAGTCCAAAAAATGATTACTTAAATCAAGCCTATTATATTCCTTCACCACTTTAAAATTCGCCATTCATTTTTAATTGCCTGAATTACCTTTCAAGCGAATCTAAAAATAGTACATAATACGAAAAGTCCACCGACCAACAAAGCAACGACCTCAAAATTTAATGACCCAAAAAAGGACAATTTTTTTTCTATTTTGAAAGTGCGATTTCGGAACGCATACCTAATCCAGTAGATAAAGTGCAATGACTCTTTAAATTAGACTTCATTTCATTCAATGCAAAAAAATGTCACAACTACCAACTTCACAGTCACTATTTTTACAGACTGTTGACTGTTGACAACTAAAAAACGAAAGTCTCCCAATTTTTTGGGAGGTGATTGGCTGGTTAATGACGTTTATGGAGGGGACATACATGCACATCGTCTCAGGTTTAAAGGAGACAATGAAACAAAACCATGTCAACACATCACCATCAAATCCACCTCCTCTCCCTGACATGTAGCATGTCGCAATTCCCTCCAAACAAGAGAGGTGCGATTTGGTCAGCCAACCATAAAAAATGCTAAAGAATAAATTTCGTCAACATTTAAAACACGCATGTTATTATGATGCACATGGCACACGGTATTAGCTCTAGTATCGAGTCGTATCATATCGCAAAGGGTAACCAAAAATAGACTCGTCTGTGTCGCATAAAATCCATTGCCTTGACTGTAACTCATATTAATGTAAGTGACTATAGTACATATAGTGAACTGATAAATGATTTGTGAAGTTGACAAATAATAGCTAAAGAATTATTATATATATTTAGTCTCTGGTGACAATGTACAGAAAAAGTGGGGAAGGGGACCAGGCCATGAAAACTTCACAATGCTTCACTCTCCGTCCGACACTTCATTCAATTGGATGTGATCATGTCAGGTCATGGATACGACTTTACTACTACATACTACTACTGCTTAGTATAGACACGTCCCCTCTTTCTAGTTTCATTTTTTGTGAAAGGGCTGGTTAAACCCAAGTTTAGATCTGTGAAGCTGCAACAATCAAACAAACTGAACGAAACAATGACTTCATCTTGTTTGCATTTTTTGAGGCATGTGCGCTTACCTCTCGTGAAATGAGAGAATTGGGTTAAGCATGGAGGAAAGAGGAGCACTCTCCGTCTCAAATGCAGGTTACGAGGCTAAGTCTATCTTGTGACTAGGTCATCACATCATTGAGCCTTCTATTCGCTGTATTTTCGACGACACATGCGTTACTCCGAGATGTGGAGGAGATGGATGGAGAGCCATCATCATCGTATCATATTGAAAATGAAAAGGAAACCAGAGCGAGCGATAGTTTATAGCCTTTTAAACTGAATGCGAGCTAAAACTTAATGAATGCACAGAGTACACCTTAATTTGGTAAAATTGAGTTTCATGTTATTATGCTGTATAGCATGCACAAATTTGTAGAAACCGAAAGTGATTAATGCTTCAAGCATTAAAGCATGTCTATTATTATGATGATGATAAAAAAGACGTAGTAGTAAATACGCACACAGGAAACCAAACAAGAATGGCAAGTTTTTTATGGCTTCGCTGACCTAGCAAAACGAAACCAGAAAAAATATCCTTTACATTTTTTTCTAAAATGATGTATCCGATCTTCTGCCTTTTTGCACTTAATGAATGAATGAAGCAGAGCTTAAATTAAGTTGCATTAAATGAATCAGAGTCATTAATTATTTTTAAAATCTCGAAAGATGTCATCGTAAAGATGCCGTTTCTTCTTTCGTCTAAAAATTAATTGGACCGGAACTTGTGGCACTGCTTCTTTCGGTCTTTTCGTCGCGCGCATCGCATCGCTATCTTAGTCAAAATCAGTCACGTTTATTCATTCCTGTCTTGGCCTAACAGATGCATACAAAGAATTGTAAAGGTAAAGCGGAATCCTGATGTAGGCAAGTAGAATTTGAGATCAAATCATGACGTTGTCATAATGCCTATATGTATTATTTCTACAGATGTAAAGCCATAAATAATGCATAGATTAAAGATGAGATGAATCATCATGATCATTTCATCCTCTTCAACGCTCCTTCCTCGACCAACCATATCAACGTCCTTCTTCTCAATTTTCTTTCCTTCTTCATAAGGATCTGCTTTTTTCAAGTCACCTTGATTCAATTCTTCCCTTTCTCATCTTCACTTTTGTGCTCTACTACTCCCCTTCCTCAGCTCAGATGTGACCTGGAAATCCACAAAAGTCTAAAAAAGAAAGAGCTCTCCTCATCTCATTTCTCTCGCGAAAAGGTTATGGTGTAACTGTGCTAAAAACTTTCCAAATCACCAAAAACTAAATTTCACTTGTACAAAAACGCATCGAAAAGTAAGTAACGAGGTTATTGGGGGAGATTTCCAATTTTCCAAAATGAAAGTCGGAAGTTGAAAAAATAAAAGGAAAAAGTGATTGTTTATTAATGAACATGTCTATAAGTAAGTAAGTTAGTGGTGAAGTATGGCATCGCTCCACTCATATAGCTCAGCTCACGCTCTGCAAAAAAGTCGAAAAAATAACACTTTCATTTTTTCGTTCGACTATTCCCAATTTCTCTACTCTTTTCTCAAAATGTGATATCGTTGGTTGCTAAGTAAGTAAGTAAATGAAAATGATATTGGAATGATGATGTTGATCAACAGAAAACTCTTCTTTAACGTGATTGAATCATTAAAAGTGATGCACATGATAATGATGATAATAATGTCTGCCCCGCCAACGCTTAAGACCATTCACTTTTTTAAATACATAATACGCTTGCTTATCAAATAAATTAATGCTCTTTATTACCCTCCTACCCTATGCAATGATGATGATGATATCTTAATATCTCCTCACTTGACTCAAGTTCGAGACTGATGTGATAAGCATTTTCCTTTTTCGACTCTCCTCAAAAAGTGAAACTGGCTATGGCTATGCAATGCAATGCATGTGCATTCTTTTAGGATTTCTTTGGACTTTTGAAGGGACAGTGTATAGAACAGTCTCTCTATTGCATAATAGAAATTTGAAATTTTCAAATTGATAAAAAAGTCTGAAAACTAGGTCACTTTTGAGGTTTCTCTTGAGCAAAAAGAAAATTTTCAGAGAGTTGTGATTTCCGTCAGGGAAGATTGTCACTTAGTCACTTCCTCACTTCCTTTTCATGTTTCTCTTTTGGATTTTTGCTTCCTATCTCAGCTCCCAGAAAACTTCCTAGTTTCCTTTTTGTCCTTCAAAAAATTAACTTACGGAAATCAAATAGGAAGTCTGGCAAGGAAGTTTTCATATTTTGCTGCAAAAATTTCCAACCTTACCTACCCGTGGAGTTTTAAAACTTGAGTTGATCGTGCTCATACGCACTTTAATCATGCGTCATGCGTCGTCGTGAACTAATTATGAAATGGTATCGTCCATTTCCAGTCCCTGACATCAATGAATCATAATAACCTTATTCGCAGAATACAACAAGACTACAGCAATAAAACTCGTGTTTAAGAAAACAATGTCCAATGCAAATATGCATCCGCATCCATGGATCCATTGCATTTCATTTTTCATAGTGGGCATGACTAAGTAATTTCTTTATCATCATCACATTCCTCAGAAATAAAGGGCGTTAGTCCTGCTCTCAGCCTCCGATAACCTCTCGCTGACTAATAAAGAACAGTTTAAACTCTTTTTATTAGAATGACCGACACGAGGATTTCAACAACCTCTCAACCCTTTTTGTTGAGTCCAAATGAGTTCATCGGAACCTCAGAGACAAGTCAATTGCCTCATTCTCAAAGTCAAAGTCAGCCAATCTATTCCTTTTTTCAATTCATTTTTGGTCAATAGCACCAAAAAAATACATAGCCAATACAAAACACACAATGTGCCGTTTTTTAAACAGCACTTGAACCGCACCAAATAAAAAAGTCAGTAAAGTGCTGATAGCCTCTCGAAGTGAGTCATAATATCCTTTGCAAAAAACACAAAAATAAGCAAGAGATCAAAGCATTTTTGTGGCTGGGCTTAATAATAATCATATCATCATCATTTGAATATAAAAGAGGGTTAGACAAGCAAGCGCATGGTGCAATGTATCATCATCTCATTATCATCATCCTCCTCATAAAAAAAAGAGCATTCTTCTACAGGAATGGTGATCCTCCTCCTCCGCGCCTCTCCTCTTCTGGTCTGGTCATAGAAAAGGAATTTGTTATACGTGATGTGATGCACCAGGAACAAAACTGTACTGCTTATTCTCGGTAATCATAACAATGAACTCTGAATTAGATAATGTGTGTCCTCTTCTCAAAAAATTCCGCTCGCGGAAGTTCATTGTTGTTGTTGGAGCCTGCGAGAGCGAGCACTGCACTCAATATCCAGTTAGGAGAACTGCAGTGACTCTCTCTCGGACTCCGACGCATCCTGAAAGGAGGAGACCACCGACCTTCACACTCTAACAGAGAAACAGGTTCTCGGGATCGTTGAGCCGACAAAAATGAGTGTTACATAATCCTCGTGAGGGTTTATCCGCAAACAATGAACTGCGGTGCAGTTACGAGAATCCGTTGTATTAGCACAAAGAACCCAGAATAACTCGGGAGAGCCCGCTCAGTCAGTCAATGAAAAACATTTTTTTCAGTTTCATTGTTTACTATACCTCCACCACTGAGGAAAAATGTAATAACGTTTCAACGAGTCGAGTCAACGTCTCGTGGTGGACTGAGCGTGCAATGCACCTAGACTAGCGGTACTTATTCCCTTGCAGCGCCCATGCTCTCTGCTTTAGAAAGAATGTGCGTAGAGACCTGAGAGAGCAGAGCAAACGGAAGGCACATACATAAACAATGTTCAAGCTTCTCAAAGCCTCTGCATTGCATTGCATTGTTGTGAAATTTACATACATATTTACTTCACGCATCCTACAACATTGCTTGTTCTTGTTAATGTACCAGTGATTGCTCAAAAAAGGAAAGACAGACGAACACAATTAAAATTAATGCCGAGACTAGTTCATTCTGAGCAGGGGAGTCCTAGTCCCATTCCCTTCGCCTTTACTTAGCACTAGCGAACGGTATTGTTCAGAAGGAATAATGCATTATGGGTCCTCTGAGGATAACTGGATTTGTTGAGTTCATTTTTGCATCTCATATCTCCAAAGCTACATCAGTAGGTATGGAAGCTTTCAACTATAATATTTTTTCAAGGAAGAGAAGAAAATAATGCGTTGCCTGTATGTAATCCACAAAACCATGAATGAAAATGAATGGGGAAATAATGGTCGAGTGCACAATGCTTGAAAGTATTTACAGCAAGCTTGTGTGTGCACAATCGCGTTACATTGTTTACTTTTTAAAGTGTTGTATAACAATGGTAAAAAGATTACGTAATTTTTTCGCATTGCATTGCATGTGCAAGCCAATGCAAACTCTCTCAAGAGAGATTATTTGAGATAGTTGCAATTTAGCAATATAATGAAATGAAAAGGGAAAAATGAGGAAGTGAATGGGTTCGCTCGCGTAATATGGTGAGGTATATGGTTTAATCAAGATATATATTTTTCGAAATTTGTATGTAATTGGAGAGCAATAAAAATGCATAATATGATTGTATCTAGTAGTAAGCCTTTCACATTTTGTAATTACACAATTATGTAAGACTTTTATGTAAGCAAATAATCCGCTTAAGTTGTCTGAAATTTTCGAAAAAATGGTGACATGCTGTATACATGCAATAATAATAAAAAAAGTCTTTGTTTTGAAAGTCCACTGTGAACTATTAAACCAACTACCCCAACAATGTACATTTTGTCAGGTGGTGGTGGTGCTATTGCTATAATTTCCTTACATAATACGATAAATATTAATTTCTTCACAGTTTAAAAAGAGAAACTTTTTAATGATAAAAATGTTGTTACATAATAGGCGTTACATGAAAAGGAATGTAGAAAGGGCAAAAGAGATATTGGGCTATGCTTGTTGTTGTTCTTGACTCGAAAGTAGAAACTATAGAAAGTCTAGTGAAGCCTGCAAACTTCCTGCTGGAGAGTCCTTAGAACGACCAAGTTGACCCAAAAGAGCGAGCGACTGACCCACTTTGTGTCAAGTGAGATCGAGAAGCCTGCCGTGTGAAAGCGAAAACCAAGGATGGAAAATTGTTGAATGGCTCAAATAAAAAAGTAAAATCGAAGGCATTCCATTCCACTATTATGAAATAGAATGTGAAGTAGACTAAGGTAATAGTGCTGAACAAAATGCAACAATACAAAATAGCCGGAGAGGATAATGTGCAATATGGATATCATAATAAAATCATATTATCATCATCGTCACTACTCCCCTCGACTTGCGGCTTGAGCTTATCGAAAGAGGCTCGGCTACCTGCTGCATTAGTACTGCAGTTTGCATTTTAAGGGAAGTGTCGCTGATCAAGTCGTTATTACTGTATGTTATGTAATTTTTGTGAGAGCCATTTTCATCCACAGCTCATTAAGTTTCTACATCTGAGGCAATATTTTGTTTCCTTGTTTACTCACTCTCTCAACAAGCGAAAGTCCATTCTTGCTCTAGATTTTGTCAAAAGTCTATGGAAATTTGAGAAACTGACCTGGATTTAAGGAGGAGAGGAAATTAGAAATTGCTTCTTTGCAACTTTAGCCTCACCATTTCCTTTGTAATGGGTTTCAGACAACCTCAACACATTTTCTTTTGCATTTCATGACCTTAAAATAAAAGATAGAAGGCGAGAGAGTAAAATATGCTTGACGGATGGATCAAGTGAGAAGCCCTTTTGCTATGTGGATCAATGAGAAATCCCTTACTTAAACCTGACTTGGCCTTTTCCTTAACCTAATTACATAAATAAAAAAACAGTGATAAAAACGCATAAATGCATATAAATAATGACGAACGAGCCTGTCGTACATAGCTTGAGCTTGAGCTAGGGCTTGAGGTGAAGAAATGTTTTGATGGATTGTGATTGCGCAGGTTAATATTTAGTCATCCCTCGATACCTATGTAATTTGCATCTCACCTTTATTGCTTGCGTCATTGATGACGATATCATATCAATCATTTTCATTTTTCATTATCTGACGACGCGTTAAAGTATATGTCCTTTCCTCATCCAAAAATATCTTCGTGAACAATACTACTTACATAATATTTTAATTGTGGGCATATGTACATAATTTAGACAATTATGTTTATTTTTAGTGTGTTTATCTTTTCTGTTGACATCGTTATCGTTGTTGCATGGCATCTCACAAGGGCTTCACCTTGTCCATGGAAAAGGTCCTATAGAGCCAAGGAAATTGAAAAGCGTATTCTATTTTTATGTCATGTGCGATCCGATGTCCCTGTCAAGTAGTGCTTTGGCAGATGCAATGAAAGTCACCAGAAAACTTGATGGACGTGGTCATTGTCGCAATTTGAACTATGATTCAAGAATGAATAGAAATGAGTTCAGTATCGTGTTCAAAGTCAAGGACAGAGGCAGAGGAGGAAAACGTGAGGATGCTGTTGTAACGTGCCAAAGAATAATTTATGAATATCGTTTGATGCAGATTAAAATCTAGAAAAATCTTATCCCGTCCTCCTGGCAACAAGTGATTGAATACATTCATGAATATTTCGCAAGGTGACACTTGACATCGGCTTTATTCGCTTGACTGGACGACCTCTCTGTTTCTATGACCGTTCGTTCACTGCACCGTACAGCACGTGGAATGAGTCCATTCATCTAATTAATAAATCTAATTGGTTACGAGTTTTCATAACATCCTCCTGGCTATTGCCCGCATTAATCTCCACTGTTCTCTCTGGTTACATAAATGACGGCATTTTTATGCTTGCATTGAACCAGGTCTGACGCAACTCAAGCTCAAGCCAAACAAGAAAATGCGATGCCGATGCAATACAATACAATTGAACGATGAGCTGATGACGTGAGCAGAGCAGAGCAAGCAAATAATTAAAAATGCAAATTTAGGTTGACCTCTGTGAATGACTCGTGTATTGTATGAGGGAACGACCTCTAACTAAATACTATCCATCCCAGTTTAATGGATCACTATCACGGTCTTGATGATCCACATCCCACGTATGTTGTTGCCCAGTTATGTAAAGCAGGTTCCGGAATCCCCTTTCCTCGAAAAAATGGACACTTCTACCGCAACCAGAATGAGATCAAGTTTTGCCTAAACAAAATTCGTCATGACAAACAAACCTCTACTACACGCTCTGTTCATTTGCCGGAAGCTCTTCCTTAACTGGACTTCTCGTTAGGGTCCGAGTCAATTAGTTGAGGATGAGGGGGGAAGTAAGTAGACAGTAATGTGTGAAGCAAACAATATGAATATGATATGAGCCCGTCTTCTCCAAAACGGTACAGTACATCATGGGCTTCATGAATAAAAGGAGGAGTTTCATTGAGATGTTGCTTAAGCAAATGCATAGCCGGAATTCATAGAATTCATAGTGGTGTAGATAACAGATATGATAATATGGGATCAATCGGGATCGCGTTACGAATTTTCAAAAAGACTTGCATGAAATATTTCATGCTCAGTTCATCCTCTGCTGTTGAGCAAGTCACATCAAAATGGAACGGGGAGAGCAGAACAGGAGCGAAATGAGAGAATAAGCATGTAATAACTCTGGAATAATGATATTGCTATGCATTGACTACATGAAAGCGTGAACAAGCCAGACTTTCTTCGGGCCGGCTTGGTTCGTTCGGGTCGGGTATGACCTTCAATTCACAGCACATTTTTTCCTAAGCCAGTAACACAGCAACAGTGTATGTGCATACATCACCGAATTTGTTTCCTAGGACTAGGATAATAGGAAATGCATATAAACTAGGTATGTACTCCGAATCGGATTTCTCGGATTGACGTAATGTCGCCTTGAAAAAAATATTCTAAAGAAAAAGGTAAGTTCATTTTATGAGCTTTCAAGGGGGTACGTCCATTCGCTATGGAATGGTTATGGTCTTGGCTGTAAGGTAGACAAAGGATGGATGGATGAGACATGACAGACGTCATTGATTGCCTTGAAAAAATATCAAAGGGGAAAGGAGTTGTGTTGTGAGGCTTCTATAAACACATTTTGAAATGGTCCCTGTTCTGGTAACAGCAAAGCATTGTTAAGAGATTGGTGATGCTGTAGGGGAAGATGTAAAAGTGGAACAGGGAAAGAAGAGGGCTCCATCATCCTCGCAGGAGGGTGCGCTCACACTGAAATTGGGACAGTAAGGAGGGTTCTACTATGTGTGGGCTGGTTTCGAAGGCTCTTTTCCTCTCTCCGAAGGTCAACTACACTGTGGAGAAGGTCATGACTGGAATCAAGGTGAGGAATTGAGCTCAAGATCAGGGCCAAGGTTTTTTGAATTGACTCTTCCGAAACTGTGGAGAAAAGAAATGAGAAGGGTCGCTTTTTTTCTTTCTGGTGGGATCAAGTGAGTAAGACCAGGCCAGTGTTTAACTTTTTTTCGAGTATTTCTCAGAAAAGAAAAAGACTATTTGGCTTACTTGAGACGATTCTTTCTTTCTTGTGAATCATTTATCTAGTAAAATGGAAATGTCGTCAACCTAGAAGAGAGGAGTTCATGCACTTTTTATCTTATCTTTATTCCTATGAATCATGGCGAGACATTATATAAAGCGGGGTGATGTGATACACGAAAAAAATGAAATGATTCGTGTTTCATTACCTACATTACTATCATCATCATCACATATTAGTATTTTTTAATGAATTGCATGCATTGCATATTGCATCCTGGTATCTTTATACAGAGTTTAATATCCTCAGAACTTGCTAAAGCTGCAGAAGAAGAAACGATGATGATGTCTCATCTCTTTAATAAAAATCACCGTATGTCTGGTTTGGACTCGTGTACTTGGACTGGGCCATGCCACCGGCCACCGTCAGCCAGCATCACCATGAAAAGTGCAATAAAAAAAGTTATGCTCTGTCTTCTCCTTTTTCCACCTTTACACCCCGCCAAAAGAACATGGAATCGATCGCTAAATTTTTTAGTGATACCGATACCCTTCCTGCGACCAAATGTGGTCTACTCCTCTTGCAGCTCCAGTTTATTAGACTTGCTGGCTCTCATATTCTATGTCACTGTCTTAAGAGTTTAAACGATGTGCACCAACCCAATAGGTTTCGAAGGTGTGGAAGGTATGAAATGATGATACTTAAACCACCCGTCGTTTGCTCTCCGTTCTCAACTTATCAAGTCAGAAGCACTGTCTAGTCTAGTCTGGCCAAACTCTCTAGACTCTAGACAGCATTTGCTTGCTTAATCGGTGTCATTGAGCGTCTGGAATTCAAGGGCACCGGTGACCTCGTTCAATGAAGACCTTCACTGGGGTTACGGTCGGGGTCTCATCTCATAAGGCCAAGGAAACTCATGTTTTAAAGGTCTCCTCATGGCTATTATTTATTTGAGGGGTAAAATGATACAAATCATTATGAATCATGATGATGAGGGACTGTTCATAAAATACGTAACGCAAAGAGGGGAGGGGT
>JAHZNI010003441.1:0-10071 GCA_027744415.1 Seira ritae | reverse complement strand
TTTTCAGGATGCAAAATAGTTTCATAGAGTTCATAGGGTAATATTTTTGAACGGGCAACCCTCCCCTACCCCTCCCCTCCAAAGGAGGGGGCTTTATACTGGTACCTACATAATAATGTAACTATTATGTTACTAGTTGAGTGCACCCTCTCAAAAGTACACACGTAGTTTTTTTGCAACTGCTGAGTTTATGGAAAATGTCGAAGCCAGAGAGACCTTTTTTTACCATACGATGTTTTAGTGTTAATTGACACAAAAACAACAGACTTGCCCTACTACATTTTAAAAGGCTACATGAATGATTTTTGGCTTCTAAAAGTACTTTCTTTGCAAATATGGAGAGACCGAACAAAGCTTCCATTTTTACAATAGCGAATCTGTATAATATTTACTAATTCTTTTAAAAAACCAGAGAAATTTAATTCAGTGACTGCTGAAATACCATATAGCACTCGCTACTGCTGATGATTACCATTATTCCAAATACCTTTTTCGGAAGTCTTGAGGATAGCTTTCTTCTTAAAGTGAAAACACAAGTTCCTCAATTCTTCTCGGAATGGTTTTATATACATCCTTCCTGCCAAAGATACTACAGGAATTCATTCATTTCACCATGTACCCCGTTGAGTATAAATGCTGAATACTTGCAGACACGACTATGAAACAAGATACACGAATACACGATGCGGGTTTTTCGCAGAAGAAAGCACGCCAATGAGAATCTGTAATTTGATCCGTGAAGGAAGAAAAGGTTGTATATTTTTTCATGTGGAATCTTTCCCAATTCTCCTTTTAGCTTATTTTTTCAAGTCAGTCAGGAAATAAGATTAATCGCTGAAACACTCACGTTGAGACATTCCTTTTGAGATACTAGATACTAGTATGGTACTCGAGAAAGTCTCAAGCTCGCTCTCAAGATAGCAGTTTGTTCTTACAAACCTACCCCCCACGGAATTCAATCCAAAGCTTAATTATGGATTAAATGATAGGGAAAAGGAGCTGACAGCTAAATGACATTATATTTTTCCAGTGAATGGTTTATGGGGAGATAAGGTCGGCTGAAAATAACGCATTTCCTCCTGCTCTTCGTTTCAATTTACTCATTCAGATTTGCTCACGTAGTGCAAACAAAGGGTCATGATCAAGATTTTCCCCATTCAAATACAGGAGGATTACACCTTTTATGAAAAAATATCAACCAGAGCAAACTTCATGCTTTATTGATTGACATGGTTTGAGCCTTGAGCTGGGAAAACACAATATTTTTCTGGAAATGGTCATTGAACAGAACATTTCTGCTCGACTGCACCAGTGGTTACAAAGCGTACCTAGGCCCAAACCTATGTATATCCTGTGTTTGATTAGCACTTAGGCCAAACATGGATTTTTTCGGTAATAAAACCTACTTCATGGTACCTTAACCCAACAATATTTTTTAAGTGAAAGTCTCAAATTTAAGTGGATATCCTCCCAAAAGAGTAATAGAGTGGAGTGGAGTTGAATGGGCATGATGATCTCCAAGTCCCTCACACACACACCTTTCCCCTATCTTGAGTATTTTTTTTCTCGTGATATCGTGACATCTTGAAAGCAAGGCACACGGCACACAGTGTGCATTCTTCAGTCAGTCAGTCAGTCAGATAGTTTGAGCATTACACATACACTCAAGCTCGAGCTTAAGCTACGACGATCCTGCTATTCCCAAAGTGCTGGCTGTATAGTATGTTTTCCTTCATATTATTCACTTTTCATACACGTTTCACAATTTGCCGTGATACAAGCTGAAGGAGGATTCCTAGTTTAAGGATAAAGATCACGAGAAATTCCCCGAGGTGTTCTTTGTTCCACATTTACCTGCAAAATAGTCCCAGGACGGGAAAGTGGATTTTTGTTGCCACATAATATCGAATAAAAGGGATGGATCTATGTGGCTTTATCTAGAAAAGCAGGTTATTCTCGTGATCTCCTTTCTCCAACTTGATTTTTTTTACAGAAAGCTGACTTACTCCCTGCATCGTACATCCAATCAACCTCGATTCAATTCTAACGTGTCGCTGGCAAGACTGTGATTTCTTTTTCTTTTTTTCTCGCAGATCACATTCCTTACCGTACTCCAGGACAAAATGAGTGTTCACAAAAGACAACATGGTGGCTAGGCTCAAGGAGACTTTAGAAATGGGAGAATGAAATGGCATTTGGGGGATGTGAAGCTAAATTGTATGGATGTGAAAGATATTCATATTTTCTCCATTTTCACAAAACCAAATGTGGAAGATTATTATGGGAGCGAAATGGAAAATGGAAGTTGTATAAAAAGTAATGCTTGCTTTTTTCCTCTATTACTTCCTTAAAAGGAAGCGACTCACTCAGGGAGGAGTGATCATTATTTTTTACTTACTTCATAGCATGCCGCGACTATTACCAACCCAGCTCTTATGTCTTCTTTCTTTACATCCTATCAGGGAAGAAGGTGTGCTTTTCTCTGAATAAGGTTTAACGATGTGAATCCTTTTCCTTCCTTTCCCGCCTATGCTTGGCCGCTCCTTGATTTTATAATGATGAGATTTTTGCAACTGAATTGATGCAATCATCGAGAGGATCCTTTCAGGTGAGTTCGTTTTAAGAAAATGAGATGAGTTTTTTTAAATGACTATACAACGAAGGAGACTTGTGTAATAATAATATTGGTTAGGGAATGTTTTCACCCATCATGAATTTTGTTATCTCTAGCGGAGTCCAGTCTGAAAAAATCTATCGCTTTTTAAACAAATTCGATTTTTAAAATTAAAAATGAACAATTTATGAAAAATTTCGAATTTGCAAACTTTGCATCTTTGAAATAACAACTTTCCATCTAATTTTGAAGTTGACCGGTGCCAAAAACAAAAGAAGGATGTTGTAGAAGTGATAGCAATCTAAATAGACGGCATGCTATGTACATACATACGACAATAAGCTTTGGCCAAAATAAAATGGGAAAAGTTTTTTCTTTGATAATAAGTTTGTTTCTAGTTTCACGCATCACTTCAAATAAATGAAGCATAAAAATTTATGCTATTGAACTTTGAAAGGTGGCAAAGAAAATTGAGATTATCATGAAGTCGGAGTCAACAAAGTAAAACTGTAACATTTTCAAATTTCAGGTACTACATACTACACTAGGAATTAACTGAAATATAGAGTTTCTAAAGATGATTTCACCATCATTCAATATCAAAAACCCGGTAGGAGAAAGTCGTAATCTTTGCACGTGCAGGCCTCGTCGTTATCATTAGGTATGGCCATTAAGAGCTGTAGATGAAGAAAGGGAAAGTATTCGGGTTTCACGAACTCCGAGACATTTTAGAAACCTGTTTCAGTCACTCAATCGGAAAGTTCGGAAGGAGAAATACTTTTGCGATTTGTTTAGTTTAGTTTTCACTTAGTTTTCAATCAGCCTACGTAAAGAAAGAAACTTATGCAAAGAACTGTTTTCAAAGTAAGATAAGTGATTCGATACGATATCAAAGACTTGTCAGTCTGTCTTTCCGCGGCACAATCAAAGCCTAGGATGGGGATAGAATGAAGTAGAAAGTATAAGTGTATCTGGCAGCATCGTTGTTGGAAATACTGTCATCGATTGTTTGTGCATCTGGAATTCTTCCACAGAACCATATCTAAAGGAAATCGGCATGTTTCTAACAAAACTTGAATACGTATATTGATACAAACGTAGAAAAACACGTTAGATTCAGGCAGACTTTAAATTCCTGTCGACTATATTTAAATTTTGCTTCTACTGGGTCCGATGATGGGTATTGATCATCTCTATAAAAAAATATCTCCCTAGTGTACTCGCAAAAGTTCCAAAAAACTGTTTTCGATTTCATAAATATGAAGCCCATTTTTTGATTAACATAAAAGAAACGATGAGGAGGATATATCTACTCAAAGAAAAAACGCAGAAAAGATGTTGACGCACAAAGATTACATTCAATCGAAAAATCATGAATCGCTAGAGCAGAGAGAAGGAATTGAAAGAAGCTTGCAGTAAATGATGCGTTGGGTAAGAGTAGCAAACATGTAAACATTTTTTTGTAAGCTTTTTGTTTGTTGACAGAAAACTTGAATGATGACATAAGAGCGAAGGCTCACACACGGCAGTCACAGTCGCCAAATCTCCCAGTTGGGAATTGCACGGGAGACCTGTTGTAAATGAAAAGAGAGACGTGTTTGCAGGCAATGTAAATGTTGGTTGCAACTTCCAATAATGGTACGAGCATCACCACGGACCACAAGGAATGTCTCGTAGCAACATATTTGAACGAAAAATACCTTTTCAATTTTTAGTTGAATTCGACCATCTAGATCTCGTTCAGGTTCAGGTAGAGCATGAAACGAACGAAAGAAAAGAAAAAAATTGGAAATGAAAGGTTTCTCTGAAAAGTATTATGCACATGTAGGTATGTACATAAAAAGTACTTCATAATATTTGGGATGCCAACAAATAAAACTGACTATAGGCCAGGCCAGGGCATAGGATAATAATAAACTTTCTGTTATTATTTCATGATATTCATGAAGGATGGACAGAAATAGAACTGCATATTTTTTTGCAAAAAAAAACTCGTAACTCGTCATCAAACGCCAAATATGTGGATTGTAGATCTACTTGATCTACACTCATTACATTACAAGTAGAGGCTTAGATTTAGAGTATGCCACCAATATTACATGGGATTTCTTGTAGCCATGCTGGACATCTATAAAACATCTTTAGCGCATCTTAATATTGTATAGGATACATACGTTATTCTACCATAAAACAATTTCCGACAAACACAAGATTCTTGAGAAGGGCACGGCACGCCAAGGCAAAAAGTTTTTTTTATTACTTGATACCACATAATGCTAATGCATAGGTCTATGGAGGAGATGAGGCACATAGTTATTTAAAGAAGGACATGCAAGATATACCTAGAAGAATGTGATGGAAATTCTGGAGAAGATTGAAAAAGAACAAGGCCCTCACTGGAAAAAGGATACTGAAAAATCTCACTCTCTCTACAAGAGAAAGTGTGGTAGTATTACCTAGGAAGAGAACCATTTATTTAGTTCGCTTGGTTAGTTAAAAGGATTTCTCCACCGATTTCGTATGTATTGAGCAAATACTAGAGGAAACCTGAATGGAATATTTGAAGAGATATCTTCAGCTCCTGCTTTTTCTTTCTCTTTGCTTCACCCTCAACTTATTTTTAGTAACACTGGAACACGGACCCTTTCCTTCGCTTGGTTAGCTCGAATCATCGACATCAACTTATTTTCGTGGATTCAACTGCACAAACTACTGGTTTCCATACTCTCTACAGTTTCGCCACGTACAAATTTTAGAAAATAAAAGCAAGGGAAAAGGGCCCTTAAAAAGACAATGACGATCTTCTACTGGCCAAATAAATAGAAAACAAGAGTTTTCAATGTCCCTTTTGGGCTAAAGAGAACCATCACAGTCAGCATCTCCTCCTCTAATAAAAATAACAATGATATATTCAGCCCAGCCTGATGAACAAACAGTGCAGCGGATGGATTTGTATTTTGCACGTTGGAAAAAACTAATGCAATGAATGAAAGCAAATCGCGAAAATTTTTGATTTTTTTTCTAGAGAAAGAAACATTCGCTTTCCAGAAATACTTGAAAAAGAAAATGCTTGAAGCTTGAATGGATTGAATACAATGATACGTACGTAAAGGATAATGGCTTGTTGTTTAACAAATGTTCGCCAATTTATTTCCTGTCTGCCTCATTTCAGATTATTTCTATTGCCAAGAAGAGAGAACGACTTGTACGAGGCAACATTACACGCGATGAGGATGATGATGTAAAGTGATGATTATTGTGATAACTCCAATAAATTTCTGATGGTTTCATGTTAGAGGAGAGATCCTAAATGCACAAAGTTCTTGACTTTAAAATATTTAGGAAAAAGAAAATTTTTCTTTTGCAGCAGCATTGTACCTATATTCGAGTAAGGAATAAATAATGCTAAAAATAAAAAAAAATGCAAAAATATCGATCCAAATGTTGACAGATTGTCGGGTATTATTCTATTGCTCCTAGATTTTTCGAAGAAAAGAAAACACAAGGAAAAAAGGTCGACGTTAGTCCAATTTAAAGAGATCAGAAAATCAGAAAGGCCAAATCAGAATGTTTCGCCCATGGCAGTTTCTAGATTACCAATTATACATTCGGTTCTTAATCATGACCTAACCAATGGATATCTGAGCATTCATTCCAAAAGTTGTCTGAACACTGAGTTAGGCAAGAAGATGCTAGGAAAACTTTCGCCCCTTTTTAGAAGTGCATATCTACATACATACATACATACTTTTGTGCGGACGACAGAACATAGCCCTAGGGAATGTGGAATGAAAATCGATTCTGACTCTGATGCAAACTGAAACCCAAAACAAATTAGAGCGGACTTGTCCTAGAGTTCCCAATACCCAAAATGAAAGTTAGATGAACACTTATCCCTCACCTTGTGCTGTTTGACCTAATATCTACCGTCGGCACAACTTTGTATAGATAAATAAAAGGATGCGTGACAAAGTTTTGACAGTTTTAATTCGTTACATTAAAAAAGTATGATACTGTAAAACAATATAATAAATAAATAACTTGCTGAAAAGGAAAAGAATACATTTTTTTCTATCTCACGTACAACATCACATCAGTTGCATGTCTCGCTCTGGGATGGAAGCCCCCGATTACTTCAGCGAATAATATGCATGAAGATCATCATCATCATCGCTTCGTCACGGTTGAGCAATAAAAAATAATACTAAGTAAGTTCGCCTTGCAAAATACATACAATTTATCCAGTAGCAACACTGGAAAATTTTCTATGATGCCCATGAAAAACAAGCCTGGATACTCGTCTCTCTATTCTGTATGCAAGAGCATGTGTTCACTTTGTCGTGTCCACTTTTCCCAATCTTCCGTACATACATAATATACCACCAGTTCCACATTTTCATGGAGAAGAAAATTTTCAACCACATCTAATTTCCCATCCTGGTCACGACACAAAGAGCAAACCGTCAAAAAGAAATGTGTAAGAAGCGGAAGTTTTAACCCCTATAATTCTATCGCGGATGCTGTTGCTGTCCGCTCTTCGTAAGAAAAGGGTCAGTGAGAAAAAAATGTGAGAGCATTTTACTGTGGATTATCTGGGAAAAAATGAGCAGTCCAGCAAGACTGAACAGTAAAAACGCTACGTCCAGACCTAATTTTCAGACAGAAAAATGGACGTTAATATAAGAAGCTAATTTTACTTATAGACAGACTTATCCTTGGAGCAGCAAAAGACTTCATGGCATTCACAAAATTGGTACAGGAAGAGATTCTCTGGATTTATCGAAAGAAAACAGACGTCCGGCCCAGCCGAAGATTCCTCAGACTCAGACGCTTTACTTATTTGCAATGAGTTCTCTCTCGTTCTTGAGATAGTTTCTCAATTTTTTTATAACCATAGGAACTCAAAGAGGAAGAAGTAGAGAGCGGAAAACTTGTTAGTGTGCACACTAGGTACATTCGTTGGATGCTTCAACCTTCAGCTCTCTTCCTTCCAGTTTCGAATATTTTCCCTTAAAATAAAAGTTTCCTTCCTCTGTTGCTCCCAAGAAATTCCCAGTCTGAACTTTATTGAAAAGCGTATGTCGTCAGGCTGGGAAGAGAAGAGCTGACGCTCTGAAATACTATTTTTCACAACTTGTTCAGAGTCATACACAACAAATTACGAGGTTGTTTTGCAACTTTGTCCTCATTGTTTTCCGCCATCATCACATCGCGTGCTTGAGTTATCGATTGGATGGATTCTTACACAGAACTTTTGCCCATCTATAGTTTTTCGTCCTTTCTACGAGAATAGAATATGTACATGGCGGGATCGATTTAGAAGTCATGAGCATGAGTGCAATGAATGAAACAGCAATATTGCGGAAGAGTTAATCAATTAAACTAACATACACAATTCAATGTGTTGCAATTCGAGTGAATGAAGACAGGGCAGATCTTTTTCCTGTGTTTTCCTCCAGAAGATTCCTGCCTCGGGTCGCAATCAAGCCTTCCATGCATCACTATAATAATTTTAAGGTCAACTGTCAAGAAATGACCTTGTATGTAGTTCTCTTCATTTAGTTATAACATAACATCATCAATTAAAATGTAGGGCTACATCCATATACATACATATATATATGTATCTTTAACACGCGCCATGTGTAGCTCTATCTCTGTGGAAAAAGCAACAGTGGGAAATGAACCAGGTATGGTCATCCTTGTAACTGAAGCGTAACGCTTATTTTCTACGAATTTCAAGTATAAATAGTGAGCTTACGTCATAGTTCATTACATTAGTAAGAATTCTTGAATGTTGAAGTTGAAGTTAAGCCTCCAGAGAATTATTGGCTTTTGCTCTAGAAAGTATATATCTATCTAACTAACGTATCAAATAACCCTCTCTCTCTCTGGTCGGATAAAAATGCAACGTGATCGAAGGAAGAGAAAGTACCGTTTTGTTAAATATCGACCCACTACTACTGAAGTTGATCCAGTTTGATGAGGAGGAGGAGGAGGATGATGGCTGTGGCGGAGCTAGTGTTTTCCATTCCATTTGTTAGTTTCTTCCTGCAGGTACGGAATTGATGTGATACCCCGATAGAGCTTTTCCCAATCTACTAGAAAAGTTCATATCTCGAAAGGTAACTACCTAAAGACTTCATATAAAACTCGATTTTGCTGCATCAAGGTCTCAAAAACTGAGACGGTGAGCTGAACAGCGTTCTATGATCTTTTTTTAGCTCGCTGATTATATAAATTGCAGGGAAAGTTAGGCATTTCATTTTAGCTTTTCTTGGAAACATACAGCACAACTATGGGAAAAGTGTTTAAAGTCTGTGAGAAGGTTGCAGTCAATCTCTTCCACGAACGATTTTTTTCTTTCTCCAAGGAATGAAATTCAAAGAGCAGAAAATGTTCTGATATTTGCCCAAGAATAAATGAATTGCCTTTGGGAGCCGAGCAAGATTCACGTACAGGATTTTTTTCTCTTCCGCCCTCGCCCGTATAAATTTTGTTCAGAAAGACGAATGGAGAAGTTTTAGCACTTTCCCACCTCGTTTCAAGCATCATTTAGCGGTACTATTAATGTCAGTGGTTGAGCAGTTGCTCATAAAATTGTAGCGATACATGCGTTCTGCATGGGCTACCGCTACCGGAGGATTATCAAATGTATAGCCTTAGGCTGATTTTGTCACTCAACAGATGTATATATTCTCATCTTGTCCGTCTAATGAACCTAAAATTGAATGAAGAGAAGAGATCAATTTGTATTCCACACAGATAAACACGGAAGTTTTTCCCGGGGCTGCTTTTATGTTGTATCTTTTAGACGAGCATGCGAGCATCTTGTACTACATAATATTGAGTATACGAGTATGCTCTGATATACAAAGAGTAAACACTTTATTTACATTACTACCATCATGCAACCTCAAAATAAAGCTCATGAACAAATATACATGTGGGCCGCATACGCGTTTTAAACTGGTATAAATAGCACAATTACGTAATTCTGCAAAATAGACAATAAAAGTGAAACATGGAGAGGTGTTCAGAAAAAAATCGTAGTATCCTGAAGTTGTTATCAAATGACCCGTAGCAGAGCAATCACGTCATTAGATTTGGCGAAAAGGAAAATGCTGCATGAATTAATTTTAATTTCAAACAAGGGCGGCACAACATGGCGGAGAAACGGAGAAGTTTCCCCTGAAATCGGACATTTAACATTACAGGATTTGGAAACTAATACATTATAGGATAGGCGTTTCCTCCCCATGAAATTTTATGTTGTACCACTGCTGAATTTAAAATACACACCTACTTTTATATGACTCTGAAATAATTTTTTCTGACTTGTTAGGAATTTGAAAAATGCAAGCCATTATGCATCTTAATAAACACTTCTTGTGGGTTTGTGGTTGTGTAGTGTAAAGTAAATAATGCTTCTCGATGACGGAAATCATTTTGCGGAT